>KN469835.1:0-14606 GCA_000787095.1 Periophthalmodon schlosseri
ACACACACACACACACACACAGGGCCAAGCTACTCCAAGACAAAAAAACGCCCTCAGCTCCCCACAGTACATCGTCTCCTGTGAATCCTTAAATCTTCAGAGCAGAGCCAGTCTGAGAGGTCAAGCCTGGAGCAATGGGTCAATACTCTCCACTATAAAGTTAACAACAACTTTAATAAAGTAGTTTTACTTCTGTCCATTTTTCCTGAATCTAACATACAGTGAATGCATTGAACACAAAATCTGTATTGTTATTTGGACTTAAATAATTTCCTCCACATTTGCCTCTCAAACACTAAAGCTTAGGCTCACACTATCTATATCAAATCAAGGACTTTAAAGGAATAATCCAAAAATGTATTCCAACTGTCAAACAAAATTCAATTCCCAATACAACATTCAAATGTATTTCAACTTTTTGTGTTAGCAGAAAAATACTATCAAAAATATTAGTTTGGAATTAGAAATTATCACCTGCTGAGACAGACAAAAGAGTCTCTTATCTTGGCTTATCTCACTGCAGAAGCACATCTCATGAAGCCTAACTACAAAGTATTTTACAGAAGCCACTATAGGCTAGCAAATATTTATGGAACTTGGTAATACATAATTTACCTAGTGTCCCATCTTATTTAGAGCTTAGATTGTAAAAGTATTAATAAAACAGAAGAAACACATTCAGACAGATAAAGTACTGTCTTCTTGTTACACAATCCTTTACAGAGCTACATTTCCCTTCTCTCTGTTTGGCAAAAGACTTTTCCATCGATTGTCCTATTGGTCTGAGATTACACTGCGAGCTTCATTGGATTTCCTGCAGCATCGGGGTCATGAAACTCAATCAGACTTCTACAATTACTGGCCCAGTCATTACTGTACACCGCTTTGTTATTCACACACTGGAGAACAAAACTCTAGGCATTTACAAAGAATCGGACCAAAGCTGAGGCCAAATCAACACTACATGGTCATACCTCAGTAATGATAGAGTACTGAAAAATACATAAATGACAGGGTACTGAAAGAGAACATGCAGATTAGTGAAGGAAATTATGACTTTAATAGTGATTTGAAGTATTGGCACGGTCTTTTATAAACTTTATAAACATGCCTGGTTGAAAGTGAGAGTTGTGATCTGTGCTTAATTCGTTTACCTCATGTATTCTTCCAGTTCAGGTGCAGTGGTGCAGAATTCACAAGTGTTTTGGGAAATCTTTTGTTTTGTAACTTTTTTTACAAGGTCCACACCAATTTGCAGCGTGTTACACAGGCTGACTGGTGCAATTACCTCTCAACAGAAGGGGAACAAGATACTGCACTTGCTAGACAACTTCAACTACTAAATCCAGACAAAAAACAGATCTACTTCTGGTTTTACTTGATTGTAGATTTTAGTAGTTTAGTAGTAAGATTAATAATGCCTTACACATGTACTATGCTTTATAGGCTTGTCTCTCAAAGCCACAGCTGCCCTGGGGCAGAGTGACAGAAGTGCTCCGCATTATTATTATTAGATTATTATAACACCTGGCCATAAGCAATCACCTATTCATACATCACAGCCATGCTCATTGGGGAAGCAGGTGTCTTGCTCAAGTGCACAAAGACAGCATCATTTTTGGAGCAACAATGCTGCTCTCTCTGTTGTATTATCTTTAAAATACTATTGTGCAAATCAAATGTGTAAATGAATAAAATCTTTTTTATTATAGCTGCTATTCATACTAACTGATTCATTGATATTCATAATCAATATCCAAATTTTGAACAAGGTGCAGGGGTCCAATTCACCCTCACTCCTCCCCGAACTTGGCTTTCAAGGCCTGCCAAAGCCGCTAGCTGCTGGAGCAGAGCTAGTCTCGGAGGAGGCCATACCAACAGACCAACAGTCAAACAGAGAAAGCCCTCTGCCTCGTCTGTGGGAGAGCCAAACTGTGGCCGAGCCAGTGTCCTCCAGACTTATAGTTCTAACTCGGAGTGTCAGCCCGAGTTTCAAAACCATTACTCTAAACTACATTAACCTCCGGGCAAGGGCAAGTTCTGTTCAATCAAACCAGGCGAGTAAACAACATGCTGAGCCGTCCTGCAGTCAAAAACACAAAATGACTTATCAAACTGCTGAAATAAACTGATGGCTCTCGTATTTCATTTAGATAAGAAAAAAAATGAGTTCAAATAAACAAACTGAAAAAAATAGATAAAGACAAAAAAGGACAAAAGAAACATGTTTCCTCAGAAAAGTGTTTCTAGAACATGTCAAAAATCTTAAATATGGTGAACAATATTGATAAAAATGTATACTTATTTTAATATCCCAATAATGTTCATTTGTTTTTATAATTCATCAAAAATGTGTTAAAGTTGGCTCAAAAAACAAAACAAAACAAAAAAAAACAAAACTACTGATACATATACATTTGCTCAGTCTGTCAAGTTAACTTTTTCCTATATATGAGATAACTTTTCATCTAAAGTGTCCAGCAAAGTGATAATCGCAAACCCATGGTCCAAAAAGACTCATAACATTAATTTCTCCACTGCGCTCATGATTACATCTCCACCATTAGCGAGGATACTTTTCCATCTTCCACTTTAGGCGGAGTTGTCCCTCGCTTTCTTCAGTAAAAGCCTGACAAGACTACATTAATGATCTGCGCTATGTGTTTGAGCGTGGACGAGTTTTTATCACACTGTGGGGACCAAAAACTGTATACACATCATGGGGACGTGTCTCCTTTATGTGGACAAAAATCAGTTCCCCTGATTTTGATCTTTTATTATTAGATAAATAATGTGATTTACAGTTCAGATATGGGCTGAAATAGGTAAAGGTTGGGCAAGCAGTGACTTTGGTTAAGGTTAGGATCAGTCTCCAGGAAATTAAAATCAACCATATTAATATCAAAGTCAATGAAATGTCCCCACAAAGTATGGAAACGTGGTAAGATGTGTGTGTGATCAATTGGTGTCCCCAGAGGAGCCATCTCTGTGTAACCCATCTGCTGCTGTGCTGTTGAATCGAAGCATGAATTAACTCAAAGTATATTTATCGGCTTTGAACAATGTCGGAGTACAGGAACAATGGCGCCTCACATGTGCTGGGGAGAAAGCCCTGGTGATCTCTCAGACTTCAGAATGAATTAGTAGTGATTAACCATTGTAGTGAGAGCCACACTGGAGACAGCATGTCGCCTTGTGTTTCCTGGGCGGCAATTTAATTCAAGAGTGCACTTGTGTTCATGGGCACGCCATTAAGAAGCCAGTAACAATACAGTTGAACTAAAACATGATTCTACCCCAAACTGAAATACAGGATAAAGTCAAAATAACACATTTGACTATAACAAATCTGTTTCATTTCAAATATGCCACATAAATATACTAATGACCTCAAAGTTTCACCCACTTCATAACAAGGACTTTAGTCTACAAGTGACATGAAAGATTTATCAAAAATCTGGTCACTTCGACGGTGCCAAGGAACGACTTCAAATGGGAACTTTGAGCGCAAGCCAACATCCAAGTCAATTATTCTTCTTTGTAGACTTACTGTTTTTGAGGTAGGAAGTGGCTGGCACATATCTAACTATGGGCTTTAAGAGGTGTGCACTGTGGCATCCAGGTACACTGGCAGATAAAAAAGATCACATTCCCTTCACATTCCTTCACTAGCAAGAAGTGGGCAGTGTCGTCTAAAGTTGAACGTTTAAAATGTGTAAACACTTTCTATGTAATCAAATACTGAGGGTTTCTTTGACTATTAATGTAATCTGGCAGATAAAACATGGTATTTCCAAACAATAAAAATCAACATAAAACTTTATCACTTATATACTTGTGGGAATACTACTCAAGTATGGTGTCTTCTTGAACAATTGTAACTGGGTTAATGTAACTCAAATTCCCCTGATGTATTAGAAGGATTGCACATCACATAGTCTAGCCCAAAAATTGCATCCACAACCATCACATTAAAATAAGGTTAAACTACAAATACAACAGAAAATGCATATAATGTTTAACAACAAGTTTCTTAAATCATCAATACAAATGACAATTCTCAGCAGTGCTACTTCCACAAAATACATCTTCTGTATAAATATAGTCATTTGTAATGCTTTGTTATTCCTGAATGTGATTAAAATTCACTCCTATTGCACCCACCTGTGATATACTGCACTTTAATCCATTGCTTAACTAGATGAGGAAGAGTCTATCTCACACCCCATACTGCTTTGCAACAATAAATAAGGTCCCAGCATTTTAACCTGCAGCTTTATAGCCACATTCAAACTCGTCTGCCATTTCCTGATAAGAATAAACAGCGTACCAACAGTTCACAGCTCCATAGGCCGGATGCCTGAGGCTTGTATCTGCTGTAGGATACCAGACACATTCAATTATACACCATAGCTTTGTCGATAAATGTAATTTTATGGTCTGTTATTCTGTCATCCCTGTTTTGAATACTCTTATTTATACCATGGTCTTATAGATTTACAAGAAACACCTCATCCATCTTTGCTTGGTCTGGGATGCACTTTCTGAGGTCTCATCAATATTTGAGAGAAATAAATTGTACAGTATACATATAGATGTAAAAGCTAATTGTGATAGAATACTGAAACCAATGAAGACAATACAAAACATCACAGGCCATTGACAACTTGTGTCGGTTCCAAGCAAGACCAAATAACTGGCACGATGAAAGGTTTCCAATGTAAGAGACAATGTAATTGCAATGACTATACAACGCTTAAACTAATAAATGGGTAAATGTATTAGTTTATTAGTTATCTGTTTAGACAAAACAGACATCTGGAATAATCAGATAACCCAATGATTAGCTGCACAAAATTAATGTGATAATGTATTTTAGAGTAACTTATTTGGAATTTGGAAGACAAAGTACAATACATTTTCAAACTCTTTCAATCATTAACATTTTCTCTTTCATTTTTGTCTTTGCCAAATTAGTTTTCATTTTTTTCACATTTCCTTATCAAAACCTGCACAGGAGTGAACGATTACCAAGAAATCAGATTACTCACATTAGATGTAATCTTTCACATGATATTTTAATAATCTGATGACTCCAGAATTCAGATTTTTAAGTGTGAATGAAAACAGAGCCAATGACTAATACAATAATCAAATAATTGTTATCTGCTATAAACTATAAAACATGCCATGGGCTGGGAAGAGTTTCACTGGCTGGCACTCAAATCAAAAATGGTTAATTATAAGGTAGAGCTGAGTCTGAGTGTGTGTATTGTGTTTTTGCGTATCAAACTATAGAGATTTACAGTCTGTATTACAATTTTTAGCCATTCTGCTAATTTCTCTTGAAGTCTTGCAAGTCACAGTAGATTTCCGTCCTACTGCTCACAGTCCTTCTCCCTTCATTAGGCATCATTATCGTAGATAATTCCCCACACATGATCCCAGTGAAGAATAGCTACAGGCAGTGACAGCATGACTCACCCTGATGCCCAGCTCCACATTCTCTCCGCCGTACACCTCCATGCCCTCGTCCAGCAAACCGATCTCTTCAAAGTACAGCCTGTCCACCACGAAGCAGCCAATCAGAGCGGGGCTCCTGGGGGAACAAATATCCAGATCAAGGCTGCTTTGTTGCTTTAGTACTTCCAACAGAAACTTGAGGTAGACACTGCAAAACTGAGTCTGAACACAGGCTTTGGGAAATGGAATAAAGCACTTGGAAGCGACTGCTGTTGTACTATTGGGATAAACAAAAATGCATTTAACTTAATAATATTTAGAATTGATCATCTAAATCAGGGGTTCAGGCCAGGAACCCCAAAATTATGCAACCGACCCCAAGCGCTTTCTGCTGCAAATTGTACATTTCAAATTGAGCCTAACTATTTATTTGAACAGTTAATTATGTTACTTCACTTAATGTCACAAATAAAACATACTGGTTTTGATAAAAAATCGATTCAATACAGCATTATAATTTTCAAACGATATCTTTAGTTCTGCTTTACTAACCTCAGCTTAGCGCCTCACAACCCCCCTCTTTATTGAGCAGATAAAAGGGGGGAGAAGAGTGGGGAGAGACATTCTGACAACAGCACAAACACTAGCATAGTAGTTTTTAATATTTATCCATCTATCCATTTTCTTCCACTTATCCGGGGCTGGGTCACAGGGGCAGAAGTCTAAGCCGGCACTCCCAGACTCCCCCACCCGCTCCTCCGGTGGGATCCCAAGGCGTTCCCAGGCCAGCCGAGAGACATTCATATTTATATTTGATGTAAAATGCATTTGTCATGATATATTTGATTGTTCATAGTATCTTACGGTATAGGCGCACTCTTGTTGCCCATGTGCCACCAGTTCTTGGGCGGGTTGAGGTAGCGACACCACAGCTCCCAGTCAAAGCCCTGAGCAGACAGTGGGTACTCCTCGATCTCAAAGGTGTCATACTTGATGTTGTCAAAGGAGGGCGAGATGATGCGCCTCCTGTCTTCTTTAATTCTCTGGAGGATGGGTTCCGCCCTGGGAATACAAGAAGAGAAAAGTAATTTAAGTCATGGCTGTTTTTGACATTCAATCATCATCTTGTCAACTGCAGCCAAACAGTTTTGATGAATAGAATTTATTATTAGTCAGTGAAACATTATTACCAGGGTGATAGGTGGAATCATTTTTTATTTATATTGTGTCATGAGGAAGGAAATGAGATGGAAATGGTTTGCACTGCACTAAAAGTTTTCTCTTTATCTTTTTAGACTCACAAAAACGATTGTATTTTATTTGTTTCGAAGCATATGTTATTCATTCATTCTATTCCTCTTATTCCCAGTGTGGAACATTTATGGATATATCCTATTGTCATTAAAGGCCTTAGTTGGGTAAACATTTACAGTAGCCATTTTTTGTAGAATAAAAGGATTACAGTCAATCCAGGGTCAAATCCATCAGATATTGGCTAAAGGCAGGATCATTAACCATTTTCACATACTGTAAAGAAACAAGTGCTGGGTAAAACTACAATCATCAAAATCATATTGATCTTTGACAATTTTGTATTTATTTGATCTTATTACAAAAAGCTTTTCAATATTAATTTCCTGAACAAGACAGACTTGTAAATTCTACAATAGGCAAATTTATTCCTTCAAAGTCTAAACTCTACTCCAAACCTCGACTGACCTCTCGATTAAAAAGACCCAAGCATCTCCTTCAAGACTAGAGATGATTGAATCTCAATCTCGATTAAACTTGTATTAATTGCACAGCCTACATCTTAGTTAATCTTTTGTTCTGATGTGGTTTAATATTTTAACTGCAGCTCAAACAGCGAAAAGTAGTAAGGGTAGTTTTGCAGTTTGCTAGTGAGTCAAGTGTTTTCTGGCTTTGCACATCATGTCTTCACACTCACAGTAGGAACAAGTGTTGCGTCTTTGTTTTTAAAGTGAAATGATGAAGTTGAGCCCACGCAGACTGCTATGTCTTGTGCATTATTTTGCCATGGCTGAGCAGCAGAAAGTGTGACTCACCATCCAACATTGAACTCCACGTGGGCATCGAACAGGGCGACCACTGGGGCAGAAGCTGCCCTCCACCCACTCACCCGAGACCGAATCAGCCCCTCCTGCCTCGAGTGCCGCACAATCTTAATAAATCCTGGGCGCTGGCTGTTTGTCTCCGTCACGTAATCCTGCAACTTCTCCTTCAGCTCATCTGGAACAAACAAAATTATTATTATATAGTTTGTTCTGGGGTCTAGTTACTAGAAATAATCAGGTTCAGCATTTGTGAATTTGCCTTTCAGATATTTCACAGGAAAGTAAAACGGCTCCTGCCCCCCATCTGGGAGTATGACATCATCACATTCTAAAACTCAAAAACCACCAATACCCCATAAGAGTTTAAGGTGAGCGTCGAAGCATATAACTTCCACCCACGTGATGGTAAGATAGCGTCGGGTGGGAAGATAGTGCTCGACTGGGAACGAGCCAAAAGATCCCCACGTCTCACAACTTTGATGAGTGAACCAAACAGGCAGCAGCATTCTCCCCCGAGCCAAACTGTGGGTAATACTGAACTTGAAAGATGCAATATCTTTGAAAAGCAGAACACAATTACTAACTCAAATTTGCTCAATATTGAATCACATGCACTAGAGTTTAGCAGCTGCCCCTTTATCTGTGAGTGTGATAAATACTTTAGTTTTACTGCCTCACATCACGATTATTTCATTTAATGGATTAGAGGTAATATATTTTTACTAGCAATGTTTTGTGACACTTTTGTTTGAAAGCGTATGCAGATTAGAAAAGTGGCTTTGCTCCAGGTTTTGGAAAAAAGCACATATTTTTCTGAAGAGCAGGCCATCAATTGTATTTTTGATTTTAACAGTTATAATTGAATAGAGTTATAAATTAAATAACGATCTAAAAAAAACTCAATTCATTGCGCAGTCCATTACTAACAATATAGTAGAAGAGTGTTTTGTGTCTTATAGTGTTCATTTTTTGAAATAACTATGAGATTTGGTAGTTCATTTTGGTATTTTGTTGAAAATAATTACACTGTTAATAATTACACAGCCTATATTCCACTCTCTTAATTGCACTGGTATAGCTTCTTTTTGCACTAATTAGCAGAGGGTTGTGGCAAATTCAAAATTGACTCCAATTCTACGTGATTCATTTTAATTAGAGATAAAGGTAAACATACTAAAAATTAAGGATAGTTGTTGGACATGTTACCCCTCTGTGCAAGTTTATAAGATTATAAAAATGGGCTGAAGCTCAACACATCTTTGAAGACACTGATGAGGCTTTGCTCTGAAGAACGTGTCTGTATGGTATACTGAAACATCTCCTGTACATAGCTGGAAAAATAACATTTGGAACATTTCATCATCCACCTGAGGCTCTGCTCTTCCTATTTCTGTCCCTTTTGACTTGAAAGTGAATGTGGAGCGGGTTTGGAGTCGTTAGAAAGGCGCTTCATGCTGGGCCAGGCTGCACTACAGACAGAGAGGCATCTCACACAAAAATAATATACAGGCGTCATCCCTGGAAATGTTGATTTTGGGGAAAATGAGATTTTTCTGTCAAATATTGTACTAGATTAGATTTGTATTTTCAAACCAGGGTAGATTTTTTCAGTGCACATTTGAACACAGAAGTCTGAAATATGAACTGCTAAACTAAAATCAGAATCCCATACATACTGAACATGGATTATATGGTTGTTGTGTCCTTAGGCACAAGGCCACTGGTGTCTTTAGGTTTCATTTGACAAACTGAACACACAATTTCGGACCCATCTTCCTTCCACTATGAGAACGGCACATCTGAGCTGCTTGGACTGATAGTTGCTGCTGGCTACTGTTAGCCAGCAGCAGCCAGCATATTATTATATGAGGTAAATTAAAATGCATTCATCAATAACATCTTATTGGTCCATGTGCAATGAGACGCTTTCTTCTTGATGCTTTCAGAGTCAAGCATTCTCCAGGAAACATTTTACCTCCTTCCTTACAGATAAAAAATAGTAAAAAAAAAAAAAATGTTGTTAAAACAAAACATATTTTTTTATAGAGATTTTTTTTTTTTTTACATTTTGAGAACACCTTGCTGTGTACTGTATGTGCTTTTGGTTAAGACAACAACTTAAATATGAGGGTACTGCTGATGATTAAACATTTAAAATAAAGTTTTTAGTTAATGTAGCAAATAAAGACATTTTACATTTCACAGATCCAGCCTGATCTCTTAATGCTGCTCCAGCTTAATCATGTTATATTTAATGAATGTGTAATTAAGACTTTTAAATGTTTGTGCAAAGTGAAAATGAGGGCGATGATGTGTTGTTTCTCACAACAAATTATAATAAAACACAGTTCATTACTCTGCAATGGCTCAAGGCCAGCACTCATCTGTTTCACTGGGCACCCCTCCGGCTGCAGCTTTGAGAGAAGCCAATGGACTCTATGAGCAAGTGACACCCAGAAAGACAAAATACAGGGAACACATGTGAATGCTACTCATAAAATGAGCTCATTGGCACAGTGCTTATAAAAGAAATAATCAATTTTAATGACATTTATGTCATTAAAATGGATTGTTTTTAAACATGTTCTTGTTTATGAGCCTTAAAATACTATATTAATGAGTTCATAACAAAGTTTGTGAAATATGTAAAATTAGCATATTTCCACAAAATATTACTTAAAATGTAAAGGTTGTCTAACTGAATGTGACCACTTATTGAACATGAGTGCATGACAGGTGTGAGAAATGGTAATTTGTTTGTTTTTCATTTGGGTCCATCTGCTGTTCACAGGAAGATCTGCTCATGTGTTAGGTTCATGCACAGCTCCACTGAATATAGTACTCTAAAAACATGTTCACATTACATGCAAACTATTATTATGCAAAACTATTCTCACAAGGTCCTATTTTCCTTTGTATCACTTGATATTCTGACACAGTCTACAATTCCTTTGTATAAAGCCCAGGCTGATAAAATGGCTACTCGTCATGTTATTGTACCACAGAATAAATAGGATTGGACTTTACTGACCAATTGTGTCAAGAACAACTATAGAAGAGGTGACTTTTTTTTTCAATGCAAACTTTATGGTTTTTATATCTGTTCCTGAAGCACTGTAAAAATTAATGTAATATTTGGAGGAGTTCATTCATTCTCTGACACCTGTCCAATGAGGAGACCCTTTGTAAAACAATCTCACACAAATGAGTGTTTCTTGGGCCATGGCTTGGGACATTATCCAATTACAGAGGAATCAGCTAGGTCAATTTGCCCTACTCCCTGTGATGGCTCACCATTTCTCTTGCATGCTAATGTCTCCTGGATGTGAAGTCTGGAAGAATAATGTGGACTGCAGATATCAACAAAGGTTAGCGTTGGACGATGACCATATCGAGATGCTGTGGCCATAATAGGTCAGTGAGCTAATAGCATTTTGTGTACCATTTTGGGATTGGGAGGAAGGGCGATAATGATAATGGCAAGCCTATCAGAAACACTGACAGAGTGCTCAAGCAAACAGGGTGAAATGCCAACAGCAAAATGTCAGTGCGTGACTGGGGTCCCTAAAGAAACTGAAGGAAACAGCTCCTTGGCTCAATTAACTGGGTTGAACAGGACTGGTGATCGCATCTGATAATCCAACTTGGATTATACCCTCCAACCAAACAAGTTACACAGTGCACCTTTAAGGCAGAAAAGTACTATACCTTATAAAAGTCAGTAACTGAATCAGTTAGTATCTTTGGAATGTCTCTTGAATACACATTCCCAAATATAAGCAGTGAACTAGACTGTTAAAGTAAAAAAGTAAGCTCTTGGTTAGAAATGTCCTCACGCCTCACTAAACTTTTACACAGTATTTAAAATTAACTTTATAATTCTACATTATAAATCAATAATAGTGACCGTTCCTATCTCTCCGTCCTGATAACATATACATCTATATTCAAGCAGGCTTTGCATTATTGACTGCAGTTTAAAAACGTTCTTCTCTGGTCCAAAATTCTCCCACGCTGATCGCTCTAATACTCGTCCCAGGCCTTGTTACGAGGCACAGCTCATTTAAGAGTAGTATCCTGTAAATGACCTTGGTACCATATCATTACCTTTTTATAGCCCCTCTTTCTGTCTTAATAATGTACTTAAATCCTTGCACTGTAAATTACCAAGTCCTTTGTTCACAATTGACTTCCGCTGCATTTTGTGATCTCCAAAGTCACCACTTACCATTTAACATTTGTACAATTTGCACTTTTCAATTCTGTTTACTTCTTAGCCTCCTATGCATACAGATGTTGGCATTATGCTTGCAAATGCAGACGAGATGATACACAAACACTTCATCACCTTGCAGGATCGTTATCTGCCTGCAGGCCAATGTCCCGGCATTGCAGCTAATTAGTGTAACTGTTGGACTATCTGAGCGCAACCCCTAATTAAAAACAGTAAAGGGGCCATAACTAGAATGACTTTTACCTAACATGACCTTACTAATCAAAACAGTGGATTATACTCAAGGAAGAAAGTAGTCCATATTCATGGCATATTTTTATTCTGCCTATCCCAGTAACTTTAAGTCTTTGATGGGGCACGCTTTGAACAGTGGTACTTGCAGTGTGGACATAAAGAGATTGAGTTGCAAAAATAGTGCTAATGCTATAATGGTGCTATACTAGTATATAGACTAGAATTAGATGGTTGACCGGGGGTGGCACCAGACATTTTTGGTTGGAGGAGCTAAGGGGATGCTAAGGCCTTCAATGTGCTTACTTAACATGTTAATTTGGAGCCTTTTAACAATGGAGCATACTCCCCAACCCCTACCATGTTTGCTTTGCTGTTTTAAACTAGTTTTAATGTAGCCCCTGTAGTGATTTATAAAAGCTAATATTGATTTTTTTTTTTTTTATTGGAGTCTCATTTTTAGTCAAGATTGGATGTGCTATGAAAGTGGGGCATTGCGCTGCCCCTGTGGTTGACTAAAGACATTTGTGTATCTTAAATGACTAAAATGAGTCAAGCTCTCAAACTATTCAGTATCTCTAAAATCTAACCATGTATTTGATTCAAACTGCACACACACAATTATTAAATATGTCATATTTGTGTAAAAAGGCAGAATAATATGATAACAATTTATTTCCAAAAACCCTGCTAATTCACCCTGTGTCTCCTTTCTTTGGTAGTCCCTATAAGTCTTTCATTCCAATAAAATAATTTGTTAACTATGAATCTTTGGATTAATTAATTGACTAAATGACTTTAAGCTTACAGCCCTACTGGTATACAGATGTAGCAAATTAATTTTACATGTTTTGATCAAAATTAAAACAAAATGAATATGTCTGTTTTGTACTTAATGAAGTTTTAAGTTTTGACGGTAACTTATTTATTCTGTCAAACTCTAAACTGCTTTTACAAAACTGAATAAAACTTTTCCTCCAAAGATGAAGTTTTTTTCAAGCTTACCGTTATTGCTGTTGTCGTCGACCAGGATGATCTCTTTGAGCAGGTGGGAGGGGGTGCGGCTGATGGCGGAGTGGATAGAGCGCAGGATGACAGACAGCGCTTCATTCACAAAGATGAACACGATGCTCACTTGTGGCAGGTTGAATGGATACGAGATGTTTCTGCACCTGTGGGAACAAAGACAAGTCCATTATAATGCTTTTGTATGGCGATTACCATTTAAATGTCAGACTGGTTGTCTAGAATAGGAGCATGTCACCAACTTCTACATAATGACGTTCTTTAGAAAAATGAAGAGAATAGATTATCCGCTGCAAAGATTTTAGTTAAATCCAGTAAGCGACAGTAGCTTAAACTGCTTTCATCCTGGTTCAGACAGTCCTTTTCTGATGGATTGTAAAAATATGATATTCTTGTTATCAAGAAAATTAAAAATGATACATATTGTGATATACATTTTTCTCACTTTTGTCCTCTCCTAGTCCTATGAGTCTTATGGCTGCGGTGGCTTCAGTGAGAATACATTAGCTTTACTGTTGCAGGGTTTGACATGAATCACGCTCCTCTCTTTGCCTCCTTTTGAAATGGTGTTCCCTGCCTTCACTTGCGCTGACATTTTCACAGTGGAAGAGGCGCATATAGTTGCTTTCCCAAGAGGCACCTGATGTGTTTGTGGGAGAGGCAAAAGCAGACTGTAAATATAAAGCATGAAGCAGTAGAACGCACCACTTTGGCACAGAGGAAGGTGTCTTCAGTAGAGATGCTTTTCATTTATTATAGTGTCTGCAATAAAATATTCACTGTTCACCTTATTTTTAACAGAAGCACGCTAGGTCATCTTTTATGCTGCTTTATGGGTAGAACAACCAGACCACCTGCAGCTACTTCACAACCAGTAAAGACATCATTTCAATGTAGATCTATTAGTGGCCATACCCCATACCATGTTTGTTGTTGTACATAGCTTATTTCCTTGTTCCTTCATGTAATTTAGCATCACATGTACTGCTCATAGATTTGGTTAATTTAAATCAAACATGACACAAATAACACTGGTTTAAGAAAATATATGGCTGCAATATTTAAAACAAAACATTTAAAAATATGTATTTGCTACTTGAGTGAACATATAATAATGTACTCATTTTAGGCAACAGTCATGCAGTCCATTTTTGTCACAATGTTAGGGAATTAAAGACCAAGTAGGATTTTGCAATGCAAATTTATAACATAACATAATTTATAATCATTTATCTATTATTCTATCCAATTACAAAAATGTAATAAACAAAAAGACAATTAATTACCTTCTGTTCAAAATATGCACATTTCTAATCCATATAGTAAAAGTGTCACAAAACATTTCCAATTATCAGGTCTAGACTTTCTCCACAGGTTTTGACACTATAGAAATGATCGTTTGAAATAATCGTGGTTTAAATCATGAGCTAAATAACTGTAATGTTAATTTCATCAACTTAATATTAAAAGAATATCTGTCAACATTATCAGATGATATGCTTTAGTCCGCTGTATTTAAGGAGCACTTTGGATGCTCTAATGGCAAATGGGTTGTGTGTGATTAATGGTTGCCCTGA
>KN469835.1:24414-36947 GCA_000787095.1 Periophthalmodon schlosseri
AGGTGTACTTGAGGCGCATATAGAGACAAAAAGAGACCACTGAAATGGTGAGGCTAAGATTAGAGGTACGTCTTTCATTCTTATACAAAATAAGATCGGAAGTAGCCTATTGGCAGGTAAAAAAAATAATTACATCGAACAGTATTTCACTCAACACAACAAGCTGCTTGACTTTGGTGCTTTTATCGTTCACTCCTCAGTCACGCTACTCTAAAATCTATAGGCAATTACTCTGCGTTAACAATTACCAAGGGAACAACAATACTACAGACTGAGGAGGAAGAGTGGGATTTGAACCGACCCCCTTCTAGTTATTTCTATACCCTAACCCTAGTTATATCTAACCCTAACCCTTATGGGAGGACCTCCATCTTCTGTCACTCACATGCACACTAAAATTCTGATCATTATCTGATTTCTGGAGTGATCAGATTATTGAAATGTCTATTTAAACAGTTGCATCTGATGTGAGTAATATAATTTGTTACAAGCCACTTTGTCCAGGGGTGGTGGCACATAACGAAAAGTAATGTAAACCGGGCGTAGAACACAAATGGAAGAGTGAAGAGGTGGTCAAAACGTTAAATAAGGTTTACTGTTACAAAAATAATACTCAAAAATGTGTACAAATTAAACAACTAGATAATCCAAAAAAATAAACTACAAATCACTGAAAAGTCACTGCAGCAGAGGACCCACTGGTCGCTGATGTGATGGCGGCTTCGGGCTTTTATCCCCCAGTTGATTACCGACAGACCAGGTGCGGCTCATCAACTGGCGGGTGGATCCGGGTGGGTGGAGACCGGGCCAAGAACAAATAGGACTAGTCCGTAACACCTCCCCCCATAAAAACAGAGGCTACACCCCTATGATCAAGAGCCCACAATAGATATACATTTTTTATTTTCAGAAGGATATAGGTCTCCATCACCACTCAATCACTGGTGGTGATGGGAATCCTTGAAAACACATTGAAAATTTCAAGTTGCTGGCCACAATGCAGATGTCTGATAGTTCACAATTACACACCTGTCTTCCAAATACCCACCCATACTCACCCATTCACACATCAGTGTACACAGACACTGGGGGCAAAGTGTCTTGCCCAAGGACACAATGGCAGCATTCATCTGTGGGAGCTTGAATTGCACCGCCAACCTGTGGGTCAGTGGATCTGACCACTCAACCAATGATGTTTATGTTTAAGAGCGGGATTCAAACTGCCATCCTTCGGATCTGTGGACCAACACTCTACCAACTGAGCTACTGTCGCCCAGTAGTAATTATCGTGACAGGCCTACATAAAGCTACCTGTAAATATACTTAATTTTCTTGACCAATAATATAAATAATACGAAAAAAAAACCTCAATTCGTACTCTAGTGCTCTGCCATGCACTGTAAAACTCTAGTTGGTCTGGAGGTTTTGGTTTTTTTTTACACCTTCTCCTTCACCTTCATCTCCAAAAAGTGGAAAAATGTTTTGGGTCTGCATCCTCTTACCCTTCTTTGACTAATATTGTAGCCATGCCCTCCATTTTACACCATTTTCCTTCAGCCGACTGTTTCTTTCTTCATAAACCATAAAGTCTGGGAGCACTGCCTTTACACAGAAAACTCCTAAATATTGGATATAAATCATAGATATTTCTAAACCTGAAGCCTGAAATAAATGGCCGTGCCCAAAGCATGTGGAGAAATACACACAAGAGGAATGACTTTAATCAATCTCTAGGACAGCCGTCTTTCCAGAGCCAGTACTTATTACACTCATCCTGACACTGGGGTTATACGCTGTTATATGAAGTGAAATTAAATATTTGATCCAGATCGTCAGAACACAATTTACAAAAGTGACAAGGTTGTGGAAATAAACTGTGGTATTTAATCACTTCACCCCAAAAGAAGAACTTGTTATTAAGAGAAGGTTATCCAACGCTACAAAGGTAAAGCTAATTTAATCAAAACATATAATTCAAAATGCAGTTTGGGCCAATCGCAATCACTGATATTGACCAAACTCAATTCAGTTTTATTTTTTCTTTTGTATAAATATGTAAATATGTTGTGAAGGTACTATATTTTTCTAAGTTTATTTAATTTTCAACAGGGTTCAGTTGATTAAAAATGTATGTATGTAATTTACCGTGATACTGATATTTAAAGAAGACATTGTGCTTGTGTCAGTGTATACAGTTATAATCTATGACACCCGAGGATCATTATGTTAAAATGATCACCAATTAAGAAAATAAAATTGGAGAACGAGGTAAGTACAGAGCAGTGGGCGTATACCAGTAGCAGTGAAAACGAGAGATGATTGGCAACATCTGCAATATATGAAATTAAGCGATTGCTCAAACATGCATGAATCACTCCAAATACCACTTTGGGTAAGTAAATGGTGAGGGGAAACAACTATAACATGGTTAAAAGCTCTGAAAAGTTGATTTTGCAGAATAAGCCTGCTTTATTTTTCAATTTCCCGACTTTATTTTTGAGTTGCATGTCTGTAGCAAAAATAATTTCCCCTTTGGGATGAATAAAAATAATTCAGATTTTCTGTGAGCTTCTGATTAAAATGGCTTTGAGTACTGATTTTATGAACATAAAGAAGAGAGACTTTTAATCAGTGCCGTTTAACACAAATAATAGCCCCATTTATTCCTCCACAGCCTGAACTCTGCTCTACATACTTTCACTGACACTGGCTTTGGCTGGAGACCTCTCAGTTAAAAAACATCAATCACTGGCAATTTGATGTGACAGAATCTTCAAAATGTCATGACTTGCTTAGGCCTAGTGAATCGTTTTGAGCTTTTGACACACCCCCTTTTAGACGACCACAGATTTCTCTTGTTGACAACAGTCGGACTGAGAACATTATGTGTAGCAACTGCAAAAAGCAAGACATAGGCTAATTATTTTCTAATTAAAAACAAATCTTTTACCATACTTCACACGGGTGACATGCATGGCCTAAGGATATATTTTAGATGCAAATTGGAAATAAATAAACCAATCTGAAGTAAAAAACAAAGTGCCATTTCTCTGGATACGGGCAAAATGCTATGAAAGGGCATCTGGTGTTGGTCACTATTGAATACATATTGAATATAATATAATACTGAAAATGTAAAACACAATTTTGATACAAGGAAAAGGCTTGATTGAAAGGCTACTGATTTCCATATCACTATGATAATATGAATAATAATAAAAACTTTTTAAGGCAATAGAATGTAATTTTCAACTTTCAATTCTACCAACTGGACAAAGGTTTTAGAGTGAAGATGTTTCATCACTCATCCAAGTGGCTTCTTCACTTCTCATCAGATTGCCTGAGTCACATTTTGCAAAATATGACTCAGGCACAGTTCACACTCAGTGTAGTTCAATAGACCTAGCTAACAAACAGCAACTGTGAACAAATAGGTGTGTTAGTTTCAGTTTCAGTGTAGTTAGCTCCTCCCTTCAGACAGATATAAGGCAGTGTCCACCTGTAATCTGACCAGAACTGAAGAAGCCACTTCGATGAGCGGTGAAATGTCTTCACTCTAAAACTTTTGTCCAGTTGACAGAATTTAATTTTTCTTTTGCTATGGATCATAGCAAAACTGAGGAATTACACAGACACATTTTCAACTCTAAATAATGGTAGAGTCTTTAATATCACCCTGTGGTCTAATAGTTTGGATATAAATATTCATATGATATGGATCTTGTGTATTTTTTTCAGTATTAATTCATAAAATAAATATCTAACTTCTAGTTTTAGTATCGATTGGTATCTGGCTGTATTTTTTGCCAAACACATTAATGGCTACAAAACTCCGGAGGCAACCGCACTGGGTTAAGTTTGCTGCTGGTCTTTTCCAAAATGACTTTAACCTTATTCCTGCTCTGTTTTATTGTAGATATCTTTCACTGTTGCTGAGGGCTGAAGCGGTGCAGAACATCCACTGTGATCAGAGGAGGAGCTAGTACATCAGACACCGAGCTGGCACGCAGACATGTAAGAGGAAAAGTCGTGACAAGAAGAGGGGAGCCCATAGATTTGTACAGTGAGTCAACGAATACACTCTGGGATTTAACTAAGAGTAGGAAGTGGTAGAGGAGTTTGGTGGAAAACAGATAACAATTATTCTTTGTGTGAACATCTGCAATCAAATTATACAAAAGCATGTGTAACAAAGGGTAGTCATCAGTGTACAAGTAGGTCCTTTTGTTCTTTCCAGGCTGCCATAGTAACAAAACATGGCAGTCGATATTTAATTAAAATTGGGCACCTGTGTTTCCACATAATAAATTCCACAATGGCATTATTTGATTGAATAAATGTTTTTGAAGAAATAACCTGACTTTATTTTCTCTGACAGAAAAAAATATTTAACTTTGTGTCTGTTTTCATCTACATAATGTTCATATCATTTCTGTTTGAATTTTAAGGAATGTTGTGTCATTATAGTATCTGCAACCAGTTTACCAAACCCATGCACATGTTGTGAGTTTACAGTAGCAATACAAAAACTGTGGGTACTACTACTCCAAAGGTTGATCCCACAACCTACTTGCTTAACCGTACATGCAACCAACAATTTATATAACAATCTAATTTATTATGTGATTTCATAAGCTGACACCACTCAACAATTTCTGTATTTTTGACCTTTTTCCACCCCGGCCACTTTTGTCTCTAAATGCTACTAAACCTCACTTTGTGGTGGCACTTCCGATTTAGCAGGAATCCCATTCATTTTAATGGGGAATTTGAGAAAAGCTGTGCCACTAAAATATGATATAAAGTAGGTTGATTTGTGCAAAACGTTCTATGTTCATGTGCACCAACAAGTAAACAATGCACCAAATCTCTGGGAGGATTTGAAATGGCTCTGTAGTCCATATAGAACTTATTTGCTGTAAAGATCAGCAGCCCCATGCAAAATAATACAACCAGAATGAAGACGGCACCCATGGCACCTTCCGGAATAAGGTGAATAGGGGAAACATGTGAATGCTCTTGACACAGAAATGAATATCAACATCACTGCTTGGTTAGGCAAGCTACAACAGCCAATTTTGTGTATTGGCTGCAGCCATGATAAGTAGCACTATAGCTGCTCTTTTTATTGAAACAGATCAAGGGCTGAGCTTTGAATAATAAAACACTCACTCAACATTCTTTTCCCATCTGAAAATACTCCATTCTTATTCCCCAACTGGTTTTTGTGTTTAGCTTTTGATTAAGGCTTTGGTTGATCTGTTCTCTAGCATAAATCAATTATTCAGATAAAGAGATCCTTCATTTCACACTCGGGGAATCTGGATGAAAAAAGGGTGCAGGTCACTTTATGACTGGGCTTTGTAGCACCTCTTTTCACAAAGCATTTCGACTCATGGGGACTGTGGCTCTCCACCCAACAAACACTTGAGTGCAGTGAAAAATGTACCGTTCACCCCCTTTACACTGCTATGAATAGGAAATGAGCAGCCAAGGGTTTGATTAAGTTGTTGTTGTTGTTGTTTGGGCTGTGAATATAGTACTTATTGTGATGTGTGTGTCTGCATACACTTGGTCACAGCCATATTTTACACAAATCGCTTTTATTCATAATCACAAAATCGGCAGCTTTGTTTCAGAAAACTTCACAGTGCTCAGACCTGGCAGTTTTCCCACTCTCGTCCAAACATCTCAAGGCAAGAGAAGTTTCTGTTGTTTGTAACAGAAACTGCCTTCCTGTGAATGAAACCAGGAAAACATACACTTCACCTGATGTGGACATAATACCATCAAAACTGCAATAGTTATATACACACATGGGTGGCTAAACAACCTTTAAATGTTATACAACTGACAGCATGGAATTGCTAAATGATATGTTATTGCTATAAATTTCTATAAAGCTCTTTTGGATACAAGTCCTCAAATGGTAAACGGTCACATTTTTATAAAGCACTTTTCCAGCTTCAAGGCGCTCAAAGCGCTTTACTTCAAGGAACCATTAACTCATTCAGACACACACTCAGTCAGATACTAGGGGCGAGGTGGGTTAAGTGTCTTGCCCAAGGACAGAACAGCAGTCATATGTGGAAGCTGGAATCGCACCGCCAACCACTGCTCAACCAATGATGTCTTACGTCAAGAGTGAGATTCAAACCGCCCACCTTCAGATCAGTGGACAAACACTCTACCAACTGAGCTGTCGCCCGAATATTATATAAATGTATAATGTTTGATTTAATTGCTAAGGGCTAGTCATCTCTTCTATAGTAGTTATTATTTATTTTAAGTTTTAATTGTTTTTATACATTAATTATAAAATCACTATATTTAATTCAGCAAACTCTCCACTGCACAGACTTGGCATTTTCCCTACTCCTTTCCAAACATCTCGAGGCAAAACACATACAAGAGGTTTTTGTTTGTGAAGCGTGATACACGCTCTTATACAGCTGCACTGTGAATGGGCATCTCAAAAAACAGACAACCTCACTTCTTTGTCTACTCAATAAATAATGCACACCTCCACTTTTAACTTCTTTAGACTACAATGCAAGACACTAATGTAGACAAAATTATTCATGATGATAAAATATGGAGCAGGAACCAGGACAGTGAAGACTTTAATTAGGGGCGCTCCCTCTATGTTGCCACTGCTGATTTACTTAACAATTACAGCAGATGTTCTTTTGGTTAACTAAAATGGTTTGTTTTGTAAAATATCACAACTTGTGTTATTCCTCCTTTCTTACTGATGCTATAATGAAGCTTCATTTAAACTAGAATTATGTCTAGCATCTAATGAGCTTGAAATACAAAAGCATGTTAGACTCACTACATATCTGTGTTAATAAGATGCATTTACTGCATGCATTTGCATTAAGATTGCAATTAGATGTACGAAACTTTTTTCTTTGAATGTACTCTCCCCCTTTGTAGCTGCCATGTCAAAACCATGTCAGCCCATCTATGCATGTAACAGACTTGTACTGCCCCGCTGCTGTAGGCCAACTAACCCTGGCCATCGCTTGTCAAGAACAAAAAGAACATCTCTCGCTCTGCCTCCTTTCTCTCCCTCAGTCAGTACCTCTGTCTCTGCACTCTAATGTCCAATCTACGGGAACACTCAGCTAAGGAAGTTAAAAGTGAGATAAGTGAGACAAATGCTGGTGTTTCAGACAGCTGTAGACTGATAAAAACAGCATCCCTAGAGTTAACCCACAATCCATGTCTGAAATCTGCAAGTCCAGTGAACGGCTCAAGACAACCGAATCATTCAGGACTTCCCCATTTAAGGTCGGCAGACACACAGTGACCTGTGAATGACCCGTCAAAATAAGAGCTGAATGTCAGAGCAATGGTGATGTCAATCCTATAATGCAAAACTTTTCTTTCCATCCATGTTTACATAGGGCTACACTATAGAGCCCGAGTTTATATCTTTAATAAGCAAATTCAAAAAGTTAACTACAAATGTGCCTGGCCTTTCATCAGTTAGACTAAATGACCCTTTTGTAAAGCTGCTTTGTATCCAAATATAAATATACAGTAATAGAAGCCCTTATTTAACATCCATGGCTAATTTTTGATTTAGTCCCATAAACCCAAAACTCTTCAAGACCTGATTTATTCTTGGGCGGTTTTGATGTGGTTTTTAGAGATCGACCAATGTGGGTTTTTTAAGACAGATATATACAACCAATTAGATTTTTTTTTTTCTTCTAAATTATGGTTTGAAGTTGCAGCAAATATATCTAACTACTAACTAACTGTATAGTCATATTTTGTGCAGTGTCCTCTCTCCTTTTTGATTTTGACTGCTTACAGTTATTATACCGATGGATGTGCAGAAAGGGTATTTTGTTTATGTTATTGCAGATAACATCCTAATTATGAATAAGTTCCCAGTATACTCTTTCATGACTACAGGTGCCTTCTATGTAGCTTGTGTCCTTGTTTTGTATTTGCCCTTCCTTTATTGGAGAGATCTTTTAATGAGTCCGCGGAGGTTTGTTCATCTCACCCGAGGTTTTTTATTTTCACATCCTTTTATCACATTGGTGCAGGGATAAACAGTGCCCTGAAAATGTGTGGAAATTGCACATTTTGTAGTTTAGTTTTACAGGTTGCAAAACTGCTTCTGGGACACTAAAAGAAGGCCGTACAACAGATTTTTGTAGCTCTTTTAACAGGTTTTATTCTTGTATGTTCTTTACCACACTTCACACATCAATAACTGAGATGGTGTGGTAAATGGGAGAAACCATTAGTGAGCACTGATGGTGATGATGACATAGCAGCCCACTGTAACTCTCTATAATTGGTAACACTTAAAAGCAACCAGAAGAATAAACAGAAAGAGCAGCATTTAGCTTTAACATTAGCTTTTTTCCATTTGAATGCGCCCATCCCAATAAGAGTGTTGCACAAGGGGAAAAAAAAAAAAATCTAAGAAAAATTTAATCTATGCTGAGTGGACTAAAACAGTTTGCAAAGTTGGAGTCACAATATAAACAGTGCTGAAGTCATACCTACAGTTTTATACTTTCGTTACTCCTCCTTTGAACATGCTCATGCTCAATGTTAAGAGTCTAGCTAGCAACACACTGCTCTTAACGGCTATTTCTAGGAACTATATTCACAATTTCTCATAGAGATAATCTTGGCTATCCTCTCCAAATACACCTTGCCCTCAAGCTGTGATCCACCAAACCACTTAGTGCACCTCAGATGAGTAAACATCAGCTGCAACGAAGCACCTGCTCCTGAGCCTTTTGACTTGTTGAGTGTCTTCTGTTGTTAAATAAGACATTTTCAGAGCGAGTGAATATTTCATATTTTGAGATTTCTTTTTCCTTGTTTAAATCATACCAGCTTTATACTTGAGCCGAAGTATTGCTGCAGATGCCTCATTAATGGCCTGTATTTCGTCTTTTGGCCCAGACTATAAAGAGGGAGGTGGCTCACTGTAGCCAGCTGCTTCTGAGGAGCCAGACCACCTTAGGCTGTTTTTGCTCTGAGTCAATTTGAGATTTTGTATGGAACCAAGGTTAATGACATTTCACAAGAAAAAGTGGTTTCCCATCAAACTTGTTTTGAGGTTGAGGAGGCAGTCAATTTATACGTAAATTTGGGCAATTACTTAGTTGTTGAAGACGGCCATTCCTTCATGGTTATGACTGATATGGGCACACTCATGATTTCTGCAGTAGTACCTGTGGCACGGCTGAGCACTCCCGCCTCACACGAGTCCAGGGTTTAAATCGTGGATGGTGTGGGGCCTTTCTGTGTTTCTCCCCATGTCTGGGTGAGTTTTCGCCAGGCATTATTATGATTTTATATTATTATTATTATTATTTAAATTTGTATTTAAATGTTACAGGCATCAACATAATTTCCCCCTACCTTATTCACTGAGATGGTGCCTTATGGTATGGAAAGCATAGGCTGCAAAAAAGTATACACTGAACAAAGGAGAACTTTGCTTATCTATGCTTTTATGCATTTATAAAAGTCTGCATAAAAAGTGAGACTTATCAGCACTGAGCAGATGTCCTGGTGCTGCACATCTAGCAGGGGTTTGGCACTCGGGGGGCGGGGGCTGGGGACAGTGATGGCAGTTTGTGGCCTCTGTACAAAGCAGAGCCCAGAGGCCCTGTCACATTTCATGTTCTGTCAGCAGATCCCAAAGCTTTATATGGAGAGAAGATAGCATAACTCAAGTCTCAGATGTGACTCCGGAGCTGAGACTAAAGAGCGGAGTTTGTAGGTGAACAGTTTCGGTTTTATATATAGGTGCTTAGAGGAAAAACTTTCTGTTCTCAAGTTTGATCGCTGTTTATCCAGGCACCACCAGAAAAGTCGATATAAAGTTACTGTTCTTTCTTCTGTGACAGACAAATGCATATCTGTCAATACTCATAGTGGTACTGCTTTATGCTCTCGGAAATGAAGAATAACAACACCTCTGTCAGGGCAGCTCTGGCTACACAGTTTGTAGTGAATTGTAAAGTAAATTTGATAGGCTGGATTTGAATGGCCTATATGAGACCTATGCTTAATTACACTAAATCCAATATAATCCAATATAATCCAGATTTTCTTCCCTGCTACTGTATCATGCAGCATACAAACTATTCAAAGTTCCACCAACTGTTCTCCACACTCCACCTCCTCATGAGATTTCCTTGTGCAAACACACTTCGAAGTGTAAGCGTCATTTTATGCAACATACATTATCACTGAAATTTCACATTATATGGAAGTCTGGTTAACACATGCTTTTCTATTTATACTTGGAACATTTGCATTTGAGAGGCATTTTTGAATATTTGATGGTGTGTAGAGATGAGAATCAGACAGTCAGGGGATGCACCGCTCCAGGCACCACCGCTGCACATTGTGACTGGATTCAGCAGTGCGCGCTCACTATTAATCATTTAATAAAGGTAGAGCGAAGAATTAGACCAGGGCTGTGTGGAGATTGCAGAGGGCTTAATATTTGGATGTGTGATAAAGGTGATGTTTAAAGTGGAAAAGGTCATTTTTTGTGTTGACAGATAAAAATCAATGAACAAATGTGAGCCGGGAGAGGCAAAACATTAAACAACCCAGACCTTGCTCCACTGACTGTAAAGACGAAGGTGAAAGATTTTAGGAATCTTTTTGTGTAGGCCTACAACAAAAAACGCATTTTAATACTGAATGCCATATTGGCCAACAAAAATATGTGTTTACCAGTTTATATATTAGATTGTTTAGTTATACTTCCCTTTTTTCCTTCAAATAGATAGAAAGATAAGTGGCAGCAAGCTTCAAGTTGGTCCATCAATATTCCAAATGCACTTTAAACCAAAAGAGATGCACCGTTGTTTGCACCCCAAAAGTAAGGCATACTATCTCATATTTGATCCATTAGAGACCATAATAAGGAGATATACTGTTATTCAGCTCAGCAGTCATTATATTAAGGCTAATATCTGAGTTTACTTTTTTCATGCTCTGAACTTTATGGTGCTAGACTTGTATACATTTTGCAAATATACTCTCAGAGCTCTTAACATCTCACCATGGAATTCTCAGCACTAACTAGACAAATCTGACACTGGCCCTCCATGTGTGCACACCAGCCAGTATCCTATATAAACCATGTATTGTATATGCCCGCTCCAAGCCTGTCTGGCTGCACTAGAAGGTTGAGTGATTTAAGTGCCAGCAAATAAAATACTTTTACTACCTCTTCATTTCATGCGTATGATTTTAGATTTTCGTCATAGTGATTTACATCTCAACTGGACCATAAAACACCTCAATATTAAAAGAGGCAGGTCTCACAGGAAAGGCCAAGGCACACGGAACAATGCCCTTGTGATGAAGACTGACCATACAGTCTATCATGATGCGTTTGAAGTTATTGCTATAGAAACAGTATGGCACATTTTTGCATATCCAAGTAATAGCCATATGCGTGTTGTTTATCAAGGTGAACTATACAATTTATGCATAAATGAGGGTACACACAGTATGTATTGTATACTCATTCGGCTCGTCTGTGGAGACCTTGGCCAAGAAATGCATTCAAACTATTTGGTAAAAGAATTGCTGAGATTTTTGTACAAATTGTCCATGAAACTAGTTTTGTTCCAACACAAAACATACTGACAAAAGATGTCAGAATGTTAAAGGAGATAAAATATTGGAGCTAGAGCGCCAGAGACATAGGGGCTGTGGTTTTACAGTGTATTTCACTGCAAGACAACACATGCAGAATATGTAAGACCTGGTCAGGCAGACAAACATGACAAGCCCTTGTCTCTAGCCCTTAACGCATATGCTCACTCACACATACGCAGGTGATACCGGCTCTACGGTCTCTGAGACTGTGGGCAGGATTTAATAAGTGCATACAACTATTTTTCTTTTTCAGGTTGCATTATTTGGTCCAAAATTTAGCCCATTTTAATCCTAATGTGATCTTCCAATCCACTTTATTCCTATATAGCACATTTTACAAACAAAGGTAATTTCCAAAGGAGTGCACACAGAAATAACTCAATTAACTCAATGAAAATATAATTAAACAACAGAACAATAAAATACACAAACATCAGCAAAAATAAATAACATTTAAATAAAGTTAGCTTTGAGTTGTTAGCCGCTGCACTGCACAGTCTTAAGAGTAAAAAAGATTTTTAAAGACAACAAGGCACATGTGAGGAGGAACGCTCCTGTCACTGCTGTTCCCTGTATGATTTCAAAAGCCTCTTTGATAGAATGTCTGTACCAGTTAATCAGATTTTTTGTCAATGGGGTTATCCTTGGGTCTTTTTTTTACAGCAAAATATAATTCTGTATTTAATAAAGCATTATTTAATAACAACATTTTCACATTTGCTCAAAACATATGCACCAAACTTGTGCATGCAGGAGATGAGAACAGATTGTGACTAAATTCAAGGCTGTGCGGTGAAAAATGGCCCCTTAAACAAAAGGAGCACATTTTGTACATTATTAATGTTGCCGTTCACAGCAGG
>KN469835.1:37013-53659 GCA_000787095.1 Periophthalmodon schlosseri
GAACAGTGTCCCTTAAGTGCCATTTTCTCTGGCCCTGAGCAGCTCGGCCTCTCTGTCACAGCTGTGAGGATCATAATGTATTACACAGAGGCTGCCGGAGAACAAGTAGAAAAGGATAAGGTTCATAAAAAGAAGAGTGCAGTAGATCAGAGACACAAGGGCAGCTAAGGTAGACACAATGTGGGACAATTATGAGCATCAAATTAGCGGGAGCCAATTTATAATCCATGAATGATTATCGTATCAAGTAAATGAACTGTGTAAGGATAATTATGTCAGTTATGATCAGCCATCGGTAAAACAAATTTGTTTTGTCCACCATTTAATAAAGTGTTGTGCCTTATATGTTTCATTGTAACCCACATTTGGCATTTTCAAAGAAGTTTGGGCTCTGTATGCGGTTAACTTTGAGCCTACTGCGCTTTCCTTACTTCTAGACACTGCAATGCTAGTCCTTTTGGTGTAAAATTAAAATCACAATCAGTGAGTGAAGACCTTGTCCAAATTAAAGCAGTACATCGTCCAGACTGCAGGCGACAGGATAAAGCTGGCAGACTGTATAATTATAATGAACCACAGGAGGACCCCAGTAACACACATGAACTCAGCACCAGGCTGTGGATACTTTCATATGCGCTGCAAGAGCCGTGTGTACTACAGCTCTGAGGCCTTTGAAACAGAGCCTCAGCCACCGCACTGCCAGATCTCAATTATAGCTTGCTTTGATGAATTTGGATTCAGGGGGACGTAATTCACCTCTGCTTGTCTAGTTTCACCCAGTAATCCATCTGAGCTTTCCCAAATGATAAACCACAATCAGATAGATGATGAAGGCAAAGCAGGTCCCATTAAAATACATTCCCGTTTCAGCAAGTCGGGTTAGAGGGTAACTAAGGTGAATTTATTTCGGATGAGGGGAAATGGACAACCCTCAGCTTGTAAACTTGCAGTACCCTTACTTTTAAATTCAGTCACACACAAACTTCATGAAATTTACAAGACTGGGTATAGGGACTAAGACCAAGCGGAGCAGAGAGGTGCTCAAGAAAACAAATGTATCATACCGACAGCTGAATAAAAGCCCCTGAAGACGATACACAGGTTTGGACTTGAATTTACAATGTTTTAGTTCAGGGGCAAATGCTAGTTTTTCCATGTGATCTTCTATACATGACAACCGGTTTACACAATTAATAATTCAAGATTCAAGAATCAAACTGGAGTCCATCATTATAATCAAACTGAAAAGCCAGCACACTTATTTAGCTAATGAAATGTCCTCAGCAAACAACAAAAAAATGGCTAAAAATGGCTAATGCTGTATTTTAGATATTGACACATTCTTGTAGTTTAGCAGTTCATATTTCAGTCTTTATAATATTCAGATCAACAAGAAGTCCCAAAAATAAAAATAAAAGTCTTATCTGACAATACAATCAACAAAACTACGAAGACACATACAAAACATCCTTGGCAGTGCTAACAAAACAGAACATAAAAGTAACTTGGATAATACGCTTGTGCTGACATGAAAGAGTGGAAGGAGCCATTTGAAATAAGTGTTTTACAGCTTTAAAACCCAGCGCAGTGAAAACACTTTGTGCATAATGGTCTGGGTGTGTCCCAGGCAGCACATCCTTCTCTTAGTGCCATTAATTATAAATAAGAAAAAGCACAGACAAATGAGACAACAGAAAAAGCTGCTGCCAAATAGTACAGTGACACTGGCAGCACACTGTCTGCAAGGGAAGCTTTTAAGTGGATATTAAGTGTTTGAATGGTGGGGTTTGGACAATGGGCAGACTATATATAATTCAGTTATGGGCAAGAAGGGCCTGTTAATGGGGTGCAGTGTGTTCGAGATGAGATGTTCACAATGCAAAGTGAATGTAATGCTCTTAGAAAGCTTTCTACAAAAATGTGTGATTGCAAAATAATATTCATGTTTTCTGATGGAAGCTTACATATTCATGGAATAATTAAAGGTGCACTAAGTAACTTTCTGGAGGGTACATCACTTTTTGATTTTGATTTATCTTTATTTATACAGGGGAACCCAATGAGAGCACATGGGCTCTCTTTTTCATGGGCGCCCTGTTTAATATACAATACAAGCAGTAAAAAAAAAAAACAAAAATAAAAATAAAAAACTTGCTGGAGATTGATCTAAAATGTTCCACAGTATGGGATTAAATGTATGCTTTTCATCATTAAAGCTTAACTAACTAAATGTAAAACAGGTCAGTATAATGCCGTAGAGTGAAATATTCTAGGTAAGCAATAACATCTCCATGGGATCAAGTAAGTGGCAGACTCCTCACTAGAAAAGTTACACAGTGCACCTTTAAGATTACTAAGATTCTCATCCATTAAAATGATATACTAAAATATATTATTTAGTCCAAATAAATAGTTTTTATATGCAATATTTACTGATAAGCAGGATCCAAAACACCAATGCATTGCCAATCCTTTCTACCCATACTGTAAGAGCTCAGCTGGCTCAATATTACACTAATCATTGTTCAGACATAGCATCATGACCAAGTTACTTCAGGTTGACAGGACTACAAATCATCTATTTCTTTTCTGTGTTTCTTTTTCTAGGTTGTAGTGCCATGGAAACACCAAAATGGTGTAGTGTAAGGGGAGTGTGTGATGGCCAGACTGGAGTGGAACCTCCTAAAAACTGCAGTTCTCCTCTGCAGTGATGAGTATCTATCAATAGAGCTCCGGGGACTATGGTTAACAGACACATTACTCTAGCTCTAGGTCGTATTGGGAAGACACTACAACATTTGAAACTATTCCCAAATAGCTGCTTCAATTAGAAACTGGGATATAAATATATTGAGTGCAAATAGGATCTATTTAGTTTAGTTGAAAGCAGAGTCATTTTGGGGAGAGAACCGCTTACAAAACTAAACAAGAGGGGCTTTAGGGATAGGAAAAGCAAACAGCAGAGAAATGAGGACTCCGACTGATTTCTGCAGAGCCAAGTTTTACAATGAGACAAACTTTTCCACTGTGTCTGTGACAAAGTGAAGAGGCTCTCACTGAGAACTAGCACCTGTGTCTCCCAATTGGCAACACTCACTGAACACATACAGAGCATTCTCTGTTTAACAAATACTTCCAAATGCTGCTATCTAATTGCATTTTTTCAGACAGGGATTACAGTTGTGATCGGACTGGCAACGTATGTTTTAAAGATCCAGATTCAGTTCACAGTAGGCCGGCATACATGAAAAATTCAGCGAGACCAATTTAAAGCACACTGAAAGATGAAAGACAAATCGCATGTTTTTCAGTCGAAGTTTTTCTATGAAGTACTTCTATAAAAACAACAAAGTAAATCTTAACTTCATGGAGACAGAAGCCCTGTGTCAAGGTGTTTTCCCAATCTTCCATATTGACATAGCTTGACAAATACATAGACAAAATATTAAGTGAATCAATGCATTTTAGAAGGCAAATGGTATGAAAGCAGTGACTGTTTTTAAGCCTGTTAGTTTTCATTCTCTTAGGTTTTCACAGGCACTCCTTAGTACTTGAGCCAAAAAACACAAAACTTAAGGGATAACACTACCCCTCTCTCTGTGTTGCCAAATCCTCTTTCTTCCCTAATCCTACAAATTACCACCAGTAGGAAGCAAAACACGTCATCAATTGAGCTACATATTATGAATTGTCAAGGGACGATCTTTAACGATTATAGGCTTATTGCTAAAGTATTCTCTTCATGCTGATTCTGCCCTCTAGAGTCAGAATAATTAATTGTTTTCATTACTAAACATTCTCCGGTACATTTATAGCCTTGTATTTCAATAACTTCTTGATTTATTAGACTTACAACCCAGAACGTCCCCTGCTTTCTATCTACTCCAACGGCTACAAACGCTGACAGATGAATCAGGCCTGTAATAAATCCAATGGTGTTTATAAAGAGTGCATTGGCGTTCATTTCATTTTTTATGTTGTAAAGAATGCTAAAGCTCTTTTAATTTATTCACTTTCCATCAGAGGCCATGCACCTTGTCTTGATATATTCTCTTATCTTGGCACATGAAATTACACACAAACTTTAAAGCATCAAGGTAAATCTGGCTCTCACATTAGCATTATCTGTGGAAAAAAAGTAATTCTTCAGCAGCAGCTTGTAGGAAAGCAAGAAATAGCAGAAAAAACACAGGTTAACAAATGACCTTGCCTGCACAAAGTATAAAGTAATTGTTTGTTATGGTAGTCAGCTCAAATGTTTTAGATCTTCCGGTCCCTTTGAATTTTTGCTTTGTTATGAAGGTCTTGCATAATTGTTGTAACAGACTTTGAAATAATTTTGAGCTTTTTATCCATTAAAACCCTGACTTTATATTCATTTGAAAACATTCTTCCTCATTTAAAGAGGGGGTATTTTACTTCTATGGGGTATTAACTGCTAACACATAGCGTATTGAGATGACCATGTTACCTTTTATCGCATCAGGTTTGTCACGTTGCTGTGTACAGTTTTGTATCATGCTTTTGAGAATTTATTATCGTGCGGGAGCTGGACCTGTCACAATGACACATTTTGTAGTAGGAAATATTGCTGTTGAAAATATAGACGATAAATGATAATACAGAATGCCATTAGGCCACTGACATGATAAACCCTAAAGCAGGATTACCTCCAAAAACTCTTCTATATGAACAGTAGTGTTAATGAACATGATCTGCAATACATAAATGAAACACTTAATGAGTTATAGAAGTTATTTATTCAACCATCTATAGCTCAACTCTTACCATAGTACAGAAAAATTGCAAAAAGTTCCCCACTACAATGAAGAAAAAGTACCCACGATAAATATTGACTCCCAAAAGTAATTGTTCCATCTATCATGTATTGAATGATAAGTCAATATAGTAATTATCGTGACAGGTCTAGTGGGAGCATGGACGTAGGCTTGTGAGGGAAGCATTGAACAGAATCTTACGGCTAACTGTAAGGAGGGTTCTAATAGGGCCCGGGAGAGATTGATGACATTAGAACATGGTAGAAAGGAAAAAAAAACACTCTTTAAAGCTGTTTTCTCACAAATCACCACTAGATGCTATCTATGCTGCTGCAGCCTGATAGTGCACCAGCTTTGGCCTTACAGAAGAAGACCAGAGAGCACAGGTGAGGCTGAACAAAGGCCAGGTGAGGGGAAGAGGAACAGGTTTCACATTTGTCATCTACTCGTTAAAGAAATGTAAAAAAATGAAATAAACTTACAGATGGTTGCTTTATTTGCACCTGCAATAAATCTTCTGCTTGACTGAGTATGGTGTGTATGTTAATTAGCTCCAGACCCCAAATTGTCAGACTATATTCATGGTGAATTTTAATGTAGATGAAATATAAAATTAAAATAGTGAAGATGATGTATATGTATATAAAACGCATTGTAATACATCTTACTATCCAAAGATGCACAATGTAACTTTTCTGGTACAGGCTCCACCACCTGCTGTTATGCTTTGCCCAGAATGTTTGGAATGTATGGAATTACACTCTTATTCATGGAAACAAGCAGGCGATCAGTTAGATCTGTGGAAAAGCGAGACCGTTTACAATAAGAATGCATGTTTTTCAAGGTAATTCTAACCATTGAAAACATATGTAACTGAATAAATGCTAAATAGATCCGTTTAATCAGTGTTACATTTCAAAGCAATAATAGGCTATTTGTTTGTATTAGTCTATCTACCATCTAATGTTGCCGTCCTTTATCCAGTTAAGTTTAAAGTTTTGTAAGGAAAGGAGTCAAGGTGTTAGAAGTGTTGTAGTGTCAGCGGCTTCAAGCTACAAGTATATATCCTCCTTTTCTGTAATAATGCTTAGTTTAGCAGTGTGCAGTCACTGACCCGCTCGTTTGGACTTGCCCTGTTATTTGAGATGCAGTAGCCGCCTTGTGTTCTCCCAGACTCCCAGACCGCACGATCTTCACCTGCCTGCACACCTGCTTCTACTGCTCTGCACTTAAAAATTCTCATCATTTACTCAGCCATTACCCCTTTTTCAAAACATGATGTAGTAGTCCTTGTCTGTCATGCAGGAACACAAAAAAATTGTTCAGCTACTGGGCCAGCAGCACTTCTCCTACCTGCTGAGGTAATGAGTGCACGCAGTTGTCAAATGAAACAGTTGCAAAAGCATTTACAGAGGAAAATTAAAATGTCCACAAACATTTGAAATAGAACAGCGATTCTCAACAGAACCACCTCAGAAATAATTGGTCGTACTTGACTAAATTGAAGCTAAAATAAGGCCACATAAGGAAAAAACAACAAATGGTAAGATATGTCAAGATATAACAGTCAATTTGATTCATACCAATACTGCAGTGCAACTAATCCATTTTTGATTGAGACTTGAGATTCCATCATTTCTAATTGTCAATGATATGCTTGGGTCTTTTTCACAGAGAAGTCAACACCCAATCCTCTGTCAGTAAAGGCATGTGGTTTGGGGCACAGTTCAGACGTTGAAGCAAAATAAATCACTATATTTTGTATTATATGGCACTGATTTATAGTCTGTATTGTTTATGTTCAGGAAATCCATATTTTTAATAAGACAAAATAAAAATCAATTTATTGATTTTGAAAAAAAAAAAAAAGTGATTAATGTTTTCGTATTGCCCGGGTCTACAAAACAACATCAAAATGCAGAGAGATTATTGAAAAATCCGTGTCACATTGTTGACAGTTGGAACACACAAGTCGCAAATATGCACAAACACAGATGCATAACATTCATTCTCTCTCTGCTATCTTTGCAGCCTCTTGGTTGTCATGCAGGGAAATTACAAAAGATAAAGAGTTGACTGTATCTGTCCTCCGAGCATCACGAGAAATGCTGATTTACTGAGCTGTTGAATCGACTTGACAAGTGGATTTGCTTGCAGCCATCTTGGGAACTGTCACAACCATTTACAGCCAAATCAGCAATTTGTTAATGACTAGCTTTGTGAGGCCTTATGGTCCGCTCAATCAGGCAACACAGCAATCCCATAATACTCACTGTCAGAGGTCAATGAGAAGGGATTACTGCTGATCACAATGCTCAGATGTGATGTTGTAAGCTTTAAAACCACATGCTTTGGCCATTATACACTGCCTTAAAGGGGCTCTGATATGACTCTTGTTTCTACACTGTAATGCTATCTTTTGTTCATTTCTCTTTTTTTAATTTATGTTTAGCCAAGTAATCACACACACTGCACTAACCTTAAAGGCCAATAGTGATTATCTTTGTTTTACATGAGATGACTACCAATGTAACCCATTATACTTCTTCTGCGGTAGAGAAAGCAACAACTCCCAAAAGGCATTTCCAATAGTCAACAATAGTCGTTTGGTGTGGCAGCGATGCTATGATTAAAGTAATTATCTAGGAACTGTCTCCTGTTTGTATCCCACCTGATCACACTGCTATGCCCTAGAGAAGACAGAGAGAGAGAGAGAGAGACACGCCTGACAAAAAAGTCAAAAATTCAGTCACAAATCAAAACGGCCTGTGCAAATATTCATTTCAGATTCAATTCAGTATTCAGAAGTGGTACTCCATTTTTTCTATTATAATCATCGTTTTTTGTTATGAAGAATAGTTTTTATATTGTATTTGAGCTACTGCCTCCAAGTAATTTCCCTTGCAGATCAATAAGGTTTGTCTACAAGTATAAGTGTGTAACAAGCTCCATTTTGTGTTTGCCTAAAGACACAAGCAGTATGCACTACTATGCTTAGATATTTTTCACACTACACATTTTGTTCAGACTTTTGCAAACTTGACACCCATACTTGAAAAGAGTGCTGTACATCTGTGGGCGAGTGTGAACCTGCTCTGTCCAATGCCTTTAGTGAATCCTCATGGGCTCACTGACTGTACTTAGTCCAGTTCAGCCAACTCCCACTGTGTTGCCATGTTGATTGTCCTGGTAACAGACCACTTAACTCCACATCACATAGTAACAGTGTCCAGTGTGTTTCTGTCTCATCTCCTCCATTACACACAGCACAGATCTGCCTTGATATTTGAAATCTTTGACCTCTTGTGGAATATCACTGTATAGATATGAGGCTTTAAGAGTGCTTCACTATGAGTATAATGTAGGAAGCATAATACTGAAACAAGTGCACTCATCATGACTGTGACTTTGCCTGAAGCTCAGTGTCTGTTGATGCCTCTGGCCGGAAAATGCATTTACACAAGTACATTTAGACAATATCAACGTTGTTATGCAATTTTATCTCACAGTGATGGATAAAAAGCTGTATGTTTTGATATATTTTGTGAAATGAAATAAAAGTACGTGACAATTTCATACATCACAAACGTTTTTGCCAACTCATGTCACGCAGAGCGGTCAGCGGAGCTATTGAAGCAGACGACACCATACTGGATCTATTAAACGTCTTTTCCATGTCTTTTCACATATTTATATACCAAGACGCGAGAGCTATTCATCTCAGTACTGAAAGCTCAAAATCTGCATTTGCAGTTTTGTCACGTGTCTAGCAAAAACGATAATTCCCCATTTTACAAACAAGTAAATTTAATCATCAGAATAGCCAATGCAAATTAGGCTATATTGTATGTTTTTCTATTATTGTCTGATTATATTTCCTGCTGCAGAATCATGAAGTGGAAGAACAAAAGGACTCTGAAGCTGTCACGAAGGATGTTTCATGTGCCACGGTTCATCTGATAATAAATAAACATAAATACTGTTTGTGTGATCCTGATATGCCATAGGACCTAATGCAATATGACATACTGGGTGTAAATACACTATGTGCCCCCAGTCCAACTATGTTCCAATGCCATAAATTATCTGCACTGATTGAGCTGTCTGCTGTGCTACATTTGGAGTATTAAGATCCAGTATGTGATGTCCCTCTTTTTTAGTTTTATGCATCCTTGTTGCTGGGTTTGGCAGCCTACATCTCAACATACTAGGCCTATTATATTTAATGGAAATGTAGTGGGCAAGTTATTGTTTATTAGGGAGAAATATACACCAGATTTCCCCAATGTCACAAATAAAATGATATGGTTCAACATTTGGATTGTCCTTTCAGATATTTCTTTAGGAAAAATACAATGTTATTCATAGCAAAAACTGGCTCTTGCCCTTAGTCTGGGAGTAGGCTTGTCAAAAGTGCTGAAAATCAGACACTAATTGATTCAATACTAAAACTAGTATCGAAATTAGATACTCATTTGAGAAGGTATCAATATTAAAAAAGTCACATTCACAGAACAGAAATGGACCTTTCCTGAACAGCTTTAGAATGATCTTAAGCTGTGTCAGATCCAGACCACATAAAATAGACTAGTTAATGCCCATGGACCACTATGGAACATACCTGGACGACTGAGGGAATACATAGATATAACACCACACAGTAACATAAAATGTATTATTTAAATGGTGAGAGACATTCTATTTTCAAAAGAAAGAATGTTTTTGGTTTTTTTTAATTTTCATTGTGATATCAGAATCAGTATTGAGTATCGAGTTTGAAGTAGTTAGTATCGTGACAACATTAGTTTGTCCTCCTCTCTTTCTAAAATCTACAAAAGCTATCATCGTAATCGCCGTGTTTAAAAGCAAAAAACATGATTTTATTTCACATTGGACACAACGTTGATAAATAGTAAGAGCTGAAATTAAATCTATCAGCTGATAGATTTAACTTTGTCTTTTACTATGGATCAGACCTGGACGACTGAGGGATTACACAGACAACGTTCATAAAGTCACTTTGTGAACCAAAGAATGGAAAATAACCATAGTCACTGATGTGAGACTGCATGTTCCCCACAGGCAGAGGCACCTGGCCGATGCTCCGCCCCTTATGGAGAAGGTATTAGGTGCCAAAGTGAAATGGAGACTTCCCTCCAGGAAGAATGTTTACCCAGGCTTAGCACACAGCCCACTGCTTCAGACAGCCTGTGTATAGCTCCCTGTGTGCACTTGATTCCTGCACCAGTGCTGTGCCATTTCAAACCAGGACCTGCCCAAAATGACCCCCTATTTCCTCCTTTCCCTCTCTTTTCTGTCCTTAGAGTAATGACGAGAATAGCTCCTTTAGAAACACCCAGTGGAAGCAAATTAACTGAGTGTGATCAAGCATAAAAGAAACTGAATATACTAGAAGTTATGTGAGGTTTCAAATAGGATATGGAAGAGAGAGAGAAAATTCCAAGAATTCCGACAAAGCAAGTGACATCATGTTCTGTGCCAAAATATGTGATTTATTTGAAATATAAATTGATTATTAATTTACCCTCAAGATACAAGTTACTGTCTCCTGCATACACATAAATTAGTACAACATTTTCTTTCAGATATTGATTAAGATATAAAAAAGGTTTTAGTTGTTGGAAAGTACACAATCAGGTGCAATTATATCTCAGGGCATGGGGAAATGACGGCTTTTATGGACGATACAAAGGGGAACAGACCAAAAGACTAATGTCATCTTTATCTCCCTGGAGCAGAAATGTTAGATGATACGAGCCTGACCTCTTCCTTGTGTGAAGACTAAGCACGGTCTGCGTTTTATCTTATTCTTTTCAGTGGAGGATTAAAATGACCCCCTTTTAAGAATGAATTTGCATGTTATCAATGGTATAAAGTATAGATTAATGAACAAGTGAACAAGAAAAACAGTTTATAAAGTGAAGCATAGTTAAAAATTTCCCAGCACAGTTATAGGCTACACAACAGGCAATGCTCATTTAAGCGACATAGGCATATTATCAATTAATATGTGGTTTATACCTTGAATGTGCTGGTTCACCACGTTCTCCAGCCGGTCAAGTCTTTCAATAATCCGAAGCGTGTCTCCTCGTTTGTCCCCCTCAAACTTTCTATCCGGCAAAGGCATGGGCACTTTGATGTAAATGTTAGCAATGTAATTAGTAACCCATCCGACATACAGCAAGCAAACGATGTTGGTCATGCCACTCAGGATCACGCAAGTGGACACCAAAGTTTTGGTTCTCCTGGTGCAAGCCATGCCAACATCCCTCCATGCAGGCTGCAGTATCCCGCTTTTAAACCCGAGGAGAGGGCGAGAGTCGCGCGTAAAGCGAGCCGCAGATCTGGCTGCAAGTTATCTCCTCACAAAGCGAAACGAGGCAAGGCTAAACTTTAAAAGAGCATTGGAAAAAAAGAAAAATGTAGACTCAGTTTTGTCCATCTACAGGTGAAGAGTCCGCGTGTAGCTCCATAGTGTAGTAGTGCACCTTAGACGAGTCCACTCGCGAATGAAGACAGAGAAACACGGGAGATCGAGAGCATCTAGCGCCAGCCAATGAGAGAAGAGCGCGGACTGACTGACTGCCGCCGCTGCTCCGGGCGTCCCTCGTGCGCACAGGTTAGCCATCAAAAGCGGGACTTGACACATCACTTATCTGCGCCCAAACAAACAAGCCATGCATCTTTACCCCCGCTGCACAAATAGGCGGTGACTTAAAATGCATATGTACGAATTAGTCATTCGTTTGAAGGGTTATCTTAATCATTCGTTAAACGTTTTTGTGTTACAATTTATGTTTACTTTTCTGAGCCACGAGATTAGAATGGTTAACTAATGGTTTGACTAAGGGCCGTGGCACTTAATGTTGGCACGGATATAGACTTTAGTTAAAAAAAAAAAAAAAAGAAGAAGAAGAATCAGCGCTACTCTGTACTTCCTCCTGTGACTAATTAGGCTATAGCAGCGTTAAATGCAATAATCCATAGAATGTGTCATCTTTGGACAATAAGTTATATGGCTAGCCTGCACAAAACTACACCACGTTTCAATCACATTTTGTCAACATTTTCTGTCTGTTTTGACAGTGTTTTTGCATCAATTTCTCCAGATGATTATTTGATAATAATAGCCTTTGTCAGCCAATCTGCCAGACAGCTCCAGCAGCTCAGCGGGCTTCCGGAGATGCATAATGAATAAAATAAATGTTTTCTTTTTTAACAGGGATGATTTCACAAATGCAATATAATATAAAATCATTTCTAAGTGTGAATAGGGAAAATATGGCATGTGGTTCAGTTGAAGGGCTTTCAACAAAGTAAAACTGAATCATGTTTGCAGTGGCTCTCTTTTTCTTCATCAGATGGCTTGATTAAATATCCTAACAAAGCCAAACCAAAATTGAGAATCGGAAAATTCACTTCTTATTCAAGGCAGGCACTTATGCAAAGCAGTTATTTGTTTAGCTTATCAAAGATTGTGAGAGTTACCCCAGCTAACCTTTTTATATGAATACTCCCTTTTTGTTGTAGCTGCTAACGCTTGGGGCTATGATCAGTGCTGGACCATGCTACTCATTCATCTCCACTAACACACCTGTCATGCCCACAGAAAGTTATTTTCTTCTCATCTATGTTTTTTTCTATTTGCCACTACACTGGTGATAACAAAAACGCTCTGGCATCTTTTCTAATCCCACTTCCTAACTCAAGAGTGTAGCCAACTGAATGGATTTGCACCCCTTGTAGATAATGGCCTTTGGATGCTCACTTTGATGAAAGAGAAGATGTAATTTAGGATTATGCAAATGAGGAGGGCTTTTAGTCATGAAATGTATCATTCACTGAGTTTGCATTTCTTCTAATTACCCTGTGTCGCATTATCATAAAGCCTTATCAATCACTCACTTGAAATATTTAAACATCACCAACTTCATAACCTAATTTAACTTTCATTTTTGGCTCATACCTTTTCTTCCTAACAGTGCGGTGATTTGCACATATTTTCTTCACACAGTTGGTTTTATACCAGACACCCAGCCTTTATTCTTTTCCCTGAAACATTGCTGCACACAGACACAGTAGTCTAGTTGTTCAATATACAAAATGTCTCCCCTCTCTTTACCCCCATGTCACTCTTCAACTGTCCTGTGTCTTTTTTTATCACTTACCTTGTTTCTCTTGCAGATTTACTTCCTGCCCTCTTGTGTTTCCGCCTTTGATTATTACCCCGCCCTAATGTGCTGCACCTGTGTTTCATCAGCTCCTCTTATTAGTCTGTATATTCACTTCCTCACTTGCCAGATTGTCTCTATGGGGATGTCCTGTATTTCTGTGTGTTAATGATTTTTGACCATCCCTGTTTTTGGACGCTATCTATTTGAACTGTGATTTTGTTCCTTTGGCTTGGCTTTATTAAATCTGCTTAAAACTTCTTTCTGTCTCTGGGTCTCTTTTGGAGCCCCTGTACAAACCTAACATCCTGTCCAATCCAGCCAAACATTAGCCTACATAAAAACATAAAAGATAGAATGACTTATAATATCCTGGCCTGTGACCTTGTGTACTTTGGATTTGATTACTAAATAAAACTCTAAAATGATCGTCTATTGAGCATTCAGAGGACCAGATTTCATTATCATCCTTATCAAATGTTGGCCTAATGCCTCTGCTGAGTTCAAATGTTGTGCGCTCGCCAGACATCAAACTGTGCACAGTGTCGAGGCGAGTACAATTAAAGCAGATTGAAATTATAATGAGTAAATGATATCTTGGCAGCAGACGGCCACCCCGAGCCCTGGCCAATGGCGAATCACAGATTAGCTTGTTAAGTGCTGCTCCGTGATCTATGAGTAGAGCTGAGAAATAAGTCTGGATTGTTGACACTGTGTTTGTCCTTGTGTTTACTTTGCGAGATGCCCTGATAACATGAAGTGGACTGCAATGCCATATGCACATTTTATTGACATGCAGCTCAGTCCAGCTTGTGCGTTGCAACTTTTATTGATTTCCTTTGAACGGGAGCCAGTATATAGGGGGCACTTTGAGGTCAGTATGAGGTGTCTTATGATCTTCCTGTGATCCAGCACCTGCCTTGAGAAGTTAGAGGCGTTTATTTATAATTGTCTTTTAATATTGTTTCAGTGTCACAAACAAATGTTAATTAGTCTGTAGGTGTAGAAACAGGTAGAGGCTCACGTCGCCCTAAGAAAAAGCATGTTCAGTTGCTTCTTTACATTTTGACTGGTGATATAATGCATTAGTCAGTATATCTTTACAAATACTGTTTGAATGACTGCATGGACACTTGCAAAAATGTGTGTAACAAACCACTGACAAAACAACATTCTACTGTTACCATGTTACCAAAGACCACAAAGTTCTTGTGGTCTCTTCATTGCTCTCAAATGAAATTGTTCTTCCTGACATGATCATGCATTATGAATAATTTGTGAAGGAAAAGGGTCCAAATGTGAATTGGCCTTGTTCAATGTGGTCTTCTCTTCTGATTAATTGCAAAGTGTTTGGGGTTATCCTGTAATCTTCAAGATAACCACAATGAGACAATGGCACTGCCAATGTCCCTCCCCTATGGGGACAGCAGTCATTAATTAACAGACTCTATGCACTGACAAAGCCTATATTTTGCCTAAATCAAAGTCTTCATTTTTTTCTTTTCGTTCTTTTTACATTTTCAGAGAAAATCAATTGACTCATCCAAATTACAGAGAGACATTTTACCCATAAAGAGAGCATTGCTGTCAGCTAAGGCTCAGGGATTTACCGCCCACAGAAAGAGCTGTTCTCTGTCTGACCCTCTGAATGTGCTGCAATCTTTTCATTTATGGTGGAAATTCACCTATAACATGTGAAAGTGGGCTGACCCAACAACGTGAACTCTCGCCGGGTGCTGCGAGGAAGCAGAGATTTCTCATGGGAGATTGGATCACTTTCAATTAACTCAGCTAGACACTTTCAATTGCTTTACAAGACCAGAGATTTGTAAAGGGTACACATCGACAATGTCACACAATTTTTCACATATTGCCGTTGGCTAAATTATTTCTGCTTGGAATTTTAGCATTTATTCTTATATGTGAGGTAATTCATTTACAATTCCCTATAGCATTTCCTGTAAAATAAAATAAAATAAAATTGTTCAGTCGCATCGCTGAAAGGCAAACCTACATGCAAATGAGTCTATATTGCTTTGAATATTTGTCACATTCAAACCAGGCGGCAAGAAAACAAGCATATTTTCTATATGTTAATGCACAAAGGAGTATTATAGCGGTATCATATGGCTTCTCTCCTCATTATTAATAGTGACCTTCATCACAAGGAAAAGTCTCCAAGGGCGCAGAGGGGGAACGGAAACACCACTACAATCTCTGCTCTGATCAATAACATGACAAAGTGGGATGAAATACATGATGAAACAAGAGAAACACAAGATGTAGCATATAAGCCTTAATTAGTCCTTGTGGAACTGCAGGTAAACACAACCTGAACACCAACAACCCAATTACTGTTATATTTGAGTGCAGTGTACAATTACATTCAGACTGAGAGGGTTCTATTCTGTTAATTATAATGTGTTATGTAAGGTCTCTGTATAATTGTGTATGGCAAAGCTGAGTGCCAGAATGTACAGCGCCTTGGTATAGTGTTGTGTAGTGTAGTGAAATGTAATTGGCTTTGTGAATGTTCATTTTTGATTTGGTTGTCATAGATACAACAGAGTAGTTGTTTGCTTTTTTCTTGTGCCTGAACAGGGATGACAGTTTTCACTGTGAAAAGTGTAACATGGAACTGTGATAAGAAAGATATAGAAAATACTGCACAGCCTTCTTTTGTTTTAATATTCTCACAGCCTCATTCCTCCTGTAGCTGTGCATAGGCATGGATATAGCAACTGACAAAGGTGAAGCTTTACCATGTCCACTCATGACCTCTAAGGAGATCAAAAGAATAATGCAAAATGAATAATAACTGATTATGATCACACTTGTCCTAGGTTGATCTTGGTTTGAGCCCTGTTAAGTCCTCCTGATGTAGATTTGGTTCGGATTTGGTTAGTTCTGATCTAGTCTAGGTCTAATCCCAGCTAAGTCACAATTTTGAGTATGTGTGCAGAATGCTAAACCAGGATAGATGGAGAGCTGCATGCCGCTGTACTAAGGTACCAATATAGGTGGTCAAACTGCTTTACATATTCCAAGAAAATATGATATAAAATAATAATAATAGTTAAAGGTAGTGATTTTGCACCCTCAGTGCCCCCTCAATAACCTGAAGCATTTTCCTAACTTTCTCTTTTCCTTTCAGGCTGCTGTTACATTATGCAACCCAGCACAAAGAGGACCCCCTGCAACCTTCTTTGGCATAACTATTAGTTATTACATATGGCTGCAGGATAGAAACAAAATTGTTTTACCCCCGAAAACATTTTTAGAAGGAGGTGAGACACAGCACTGCAGAAGCTTAAAATAAGCTACAGGCAATTTAATATTATTACTACTTTGGCATGGCCTCTGCTTGTGGGAAGGTAAAAGGGTCATAGCAACCCAAATAAAACTACAATACTAATATAGAGATGTCCTAAGGGAAACCAGTATGAAGCAAACAATATAAAACAATAAATAAAAGGTAGGGTTTCTTAGTAATATAGTGTACGCTGTATAAATAATAAATGAGATGGACCGGCTAGTGTTACTTTGTGACACCGCTGATCTTGAACCAGTTCTAGTAAACAGTAAACAGAGCAATATCTTATAAAGCATAATAAAATTCATTTCTGTAATTGTTTTAAATAATGTGTTATTGATTTGTTAAAAAAAAAAAATAATA
>KN469837.1:0-11200 GCA_000787095.1 Periophthalmodon schlosseri
GTGTGTGTCTGTGTGTGTGTGTAAATGTGTGTAACTCACCCCCGCGGACGTAGAGGAAAAAGTCCGTGTTCCCGCGCTGGACGGTGTCCGCGGCGCGCGGGTTGTCGATGGTGAACTCGCAGTGGTATTGGTCGGTGTCCGCAGGCCGCAGGTCCCGGATGGTCACGTTGATCGCGTGGACCTTGGGGTCTCCGGTGACGCTGGTCCGGTTGAGATACTCCTGGTCGCGCACGCTCACCTGCTCGTCCTCGTACTTGAACAGCACGTCCCCGGGCCGCAGCCTCGAGCGCTTCAGGTAAACCCCGATGGGCGGGGCCGAGGTCCGGTCCACGCGGCAGGACAGGACCACCGCGTCCCCCTCTTCTCGCGTTAACACCTCCACGCGCGTGGCACCACAAAGCGCTGCAAAACAAACAATGAACAAATACGCACCAAGGGAGTGACCGCGTGTCTATGGAGACCGCTTTGCTGGAATGTTCCACTGTACGGCATTAATGTTTCAGCGCTCGTCCCTCCAACAGTTAAACAGCCTCCGGAGCCACCGCCTGCGGCCTCAGTCTCTCTTATTGTCATTACACGTAACAAAACATCTCCAGTGTAACTTCACGCGCCGCGGGTAGTTTAAGGTTTAAAGTTGCGTCCACACCGGGTTTGGACCGTGAGGCGGGTCCGGCGCGTGCCCGGGGCGGGTCGCCTGCGGATTCACGTGGGTTAACGCGATAACACACGCGCGATGACCCGAAAACGGCACCGGAGCGCAGCGGGGTCCGGGAAAAACAGTGCGAACAGCCTCACCCGGACCCGGGTCAGTGAGGCGGGGCCCGCGCGAGCCCCGAACCGCACCGCGTCAGAACTAAACCAGGACTAAGCCCGGACTAGACCAAAACCAAGACCAGAACAGGACCAGACCGAGTCCACATCAAGACTACACGCGTTTATTACTTCTCACTGGATTAAACAGGCAGCGCAGCGTGTTTAAGGGTCATTTTAAAATATATGAAAGAAAGAAAAAAAATAAAGAAAGAAAGGAAGAAAAACGAGTGGTCACGAGAGGAAAAGCGGATGTGTGTATTTTTAGGATCTGCGCTTCTGTCCTGAATATGAAATATGAACTAAACTGGTGTTTCCCTGAGATAACTGCAGAAAAAAAAAACAGAAAAAAACATGCGATATTTTGTCATTCTTCAAAAAATAGAAATAATGTAGTAACCGGCCGTGGAATGTGACAGAACACGCAGTAAAGTACCGCGTTTAAGTAGGACATACACTTTATGTACCTGTACTTACGTGAATTTTACAGCGGATACTTTTTACTTTTACTTCACTACATCTGAGAGCAGTATCTGTACTTTCTGCTCCACTACATTTCTGAACTGGACTGAAAAGTAAAAGTATTTTTTTATTATCAAAATCACCACATTTGAAGCTTTATAAGACTCAAAATCTGCAGGAAACACTTGTACGTTTTACTCTTTAGGTACATTTTTAAACGAGCACTTTAACACTTTTACTTAAGTGCATTTTTTTCTTTTTCACGTGATACTTTTACTTGAGTATTTCCTGCTCCGGTATCTGCACTTTTTTCCACCATTGGTTGTAATACTTTATGTAAAACAACACATCATTCGACTTATAATAAAACACGTGACTCATAATATTTATATATAAAAAGGGGGGTTTTTCTCGGGAGCATTTTTAGCCCCTGCACGAGCTCAGACCCACGGACCACGCGCCTCCAGCACCGAAACCTCCGCATCCTGAGGCCTTCACACGCAACGATCTGAAATAAATAATTCAATATAAAAAAAATTGAAATGAAAAATGACCCGGTCCGAAGGCGAACCGTGACCCCGCCGTGGGCCGGGCCGGTGCAGCCGCCCAAACCCACGTCTGAACTCGTGTAACTCTGGTTCTAAGACAAAAAGACGGAATGATTATGATTATTTACGTTTTGATTTGTTGTATCGTGATTTTAATGACTTTCTAATTCTGTAAAGTGCAGTTTGAAGGACTCAGATGAACCTGCTTTGCCTTTGTCTGGCCTTCAGAGACGCGCGCGCGGAGGACAGAAGAGACACAACATCCCCAGCGTCTGTGTCTCAATCAGCGAGTGAATGACACAGAAACAGAACTCACCGGCTCCTGCAGAGAAGAGCACGAGGGCCCACAGCGCGAGGCGTTCAGTGTCTCTCATGTCGAACCTCAGAGCGGTGACTCAAACCACAGCCTCAGCGTCGCGCTCCGTCTGGAGATAATGTTGTAACTGTCAGAGAAACCAAGAGGAACTCTGCAAAGCTCCACCTTCAGACGCCCTGGGACCGGCCTTAACACCAGTATAATATACGACCTAAACGTCACACCTCACAAAGGACAAAAACAAAATAATAACTGTTACGCTCTGACCCCAAACGACCTGCAGTCCTCCCGCTGCTGAGCACGAAACTGGGTAGAAACAGTAGAGAAATGTAACTTTTTTACTGACAAACACACACAAAGCCACATAAAAGTTCAGAGGAGCAGTATTTTTCCACGTGGGTATAGGCCCAGCCTATACACAGACTGAGCAGCTGCTTAGGGCCCCGAGGCCACCAGAGGGCCCCCAAGAGCCCGTACATTTATACTGAAAATAATGATTGGAAAGTTTTTTTCTGAAAACTAAACGGCACTCGGGTGTTTATACTGGTCTAAATATTCTTCTTAAATGATTTGATGTGTTTTATTTCCAGTAGCGAGATATGTGCTGCCTACATTTGTTTTTAAATCGGGCAGTGGTGTGGACAGCCTCTGGCCCCCCCCCTTCCTCACATGTTTTTATACTGTTGGACTTGTGGCTGTTGCTGCTGTTTGCCTCTAGAACGTTCAGTCTTTTTACAGCTGGTTGTGACGATGTCTTCATTTTGTCAAATATGAACACGTGGCACCGCAAATTCACTTAGGGCCCCCTAAAGGCTGGGGCCGGCCCTGGTTGCCAGTAGACGTCAGACTCCCCAAAAAACTATACTTCTGTTTATTTTTATTATTTACTTTTTTGTGTTGATATTATCTGCAGTTATACAAGTCACAGTTTGATTACATTTTTTTAAACCCCACACCTCCCAACTGTTTTCCCCGAGATCCCTTTTATTGGGCAAATACAAAAGAGAAAAATAAATAAATAAATATACAATAAGGAAAAAAAACAAACAAAAACATATATAATAAGCCGTGTCCCAGTTCAACGGCTGCAGCCTTCGAAGGACGCGGCCGACGAAGGCTGGACCTCCTGACCAGCGGCGCGCGGTGCATGATGGGAGGCCGCGAAGGACGCTCGGATGTGTCCTTCGTTCACGGCCGATCTCCATGGAAACGCGGGCGGGGCTGCGTGAAACCGGACAGCCTTGTTGCGCCGATCGTGACGCAACTGGCCTTCAAATGTTATGTTCTGCTGGGATTGGATTTACGCTTCATGCTAATTGTAAATGTCATTGTAAATGGTTAATCGCTACGGCAACTGTCCTAATTTTCATCTTTCTGAAACACATGCTTCTCTCTTTTTTTTTTTTTTTTTTTTTTTTTGTTTGTGAAAGAGCAAGTGTTTTTAATAGTTTGCAGTTGCGCCAAAAAGTATCACTGAGGAATAACACAAGCCATGGACACGGTTGCTAAAGCTACGAGTGGGTTTTTTTATCTACAACTACAAAAATTTTACTTTGAGCTACAAAATATGTCCAAATCCTGAGAAAAATAGAACTTTTATCTAGACAGTTTCAATAAAAATAATGTCATGGATTCTGTAAGAAGTTCTCGGGCTCTTTCTAAGTTTCTTCGATGAACAGAAAACCCTGCAAATAAATTAAATCAGTTGCAATAAAAAAACAACACACACTAAAGCTTTGCACAGTTCCAAAAATTGTAACGCTAATGCTAACCACACACCGTATATGACGCACATGGATCGATTAAAAAGTTTACGCTCTAGTGATAAAATAGTGCGACCATGAGCCCAAGATTTTATAATAAATCTCATCCAAATAAAACACAAAAATTAAAACTAGTGTAGCTTCTATAAATACAACCAATTTGACAATGTTCTTGTAATAAAATATCCTAAATGACCTTAAAGTTTCAACTGATTCATTTGAATTCTTAAAGTAGGATTTTGACACTGACAAGGGAAAACATAAATGGTAAAGGTGCATCAGGTCAGTTTACAAAGAAACATCTGTCTTTGAGTAAAGATGGTTTATTAAACAATCAGAAGAAACTTCAGGAAATACTTTGTCAATAATGTGAATAGTCAAACATTAAACACATTATAAAGTTAGTACGAAAACAGTTGTTCGTCAGTAAACTCTCAGACTGTTCCCGTTTTACTGAATCATGTGACAGTCCAAAACAAACTCATTATTTTTGTAAAATGAACAGGTGGATTATTACGGATTATTTTTTTTAAATGTGAACAGGTGGATTATTACGGCTTAAACATTCTTCAGTCCATTAAATGAATTAGTTATGACCAAAAGAGACAAATAAGCGTCACATCTCACAGTGAATCCAAAGTCAGTATAGACACAATTAAATCATCACATCGTTAAAACACAAATCATCTCGTGCTCATCATAGACAAACTGTATTTTGGTCTTTAAAACATTCTGCTTCTTGTCACACACTTCAAATGTGAAGCACAAATCTCTTTTCTGTAACTGGAACATTCCCACGGTCCACTTCCTCAATGATAAAACCGTTTAGTTGTTCTTCAGATAAGATTAAAGTAAACTACCTTTACTCTACATTTAAATGAAATATTTTTAACTTCTGCGAGGAATTAGAAGTGAAGCCTAAACTTTCCGCACACACTGAACTATTCGGGACGTGAGGGGCAGCAGCCACAGCTCGGGCCACGATGGAACCAGAGACGCTCCTCAGGTCGTCGGCAGGACCTCCTCCTCCTCCTCAGTGACTCTGGACCCGTGGGACTCGTGACCCGACGCGCTCAGGCCGCTCTGCGTGATGCGTCTCCTGCGCGGGAGGACTCGGCCAGACCCGCTGCGCACTGGGATTATGGGTTTTATGTTTGGTCGGTCGAAAGTCCTGCAGAGTCAAAACCTGTAATATCACATTAAGAAAGTTGCAAAACTGTTAAAGCTTAGGCTGAAATTGGGTTCAAAAATATTATTCAGATCCACTGGTCATTTATATAAACACAGCTACATGAAGTCGGCAATAAAACACATTTGAGAAACGCTTATTTTCACCATTTAAATTGTGATTTCAGTTTGATCTTGATTCACCTGCGGCTCTCATTAATGTTACAGATGCACCATGTCCCGTCCCTCATGAGCGGCAGCAGGTCTCTCCGGCGAAGTGTTAGATTCACATTATTGTCGTCTGCGTTTGACCCATTTCGCACATCACCCGCGTCTTACCGGCCCCCAGCTCTGTGACCCCAGCGGTGTTTGTGTCCTACAGGAGGCAGCAGACGAGGAAGGAAAATGAACATCCAACATTTTAAACAGTTTCCTCATCGTTAAACGATTAGGTCTGACGGCGTCACAGACACAGGTCTCTAGTCTCTAGAGCACAGATCTGTTATATTACTGTCTCTTTCATTTAAAAACATTCAGGGATTGTAAAAGCAGATAAATCACAGAATTGAATACGTAAATTATATTGCGTAATTTGCACGTAAATATAAGTGTTTAGTCCCATGTCCAAACCTGCTCGTTTCCTCCTCTTCACGAATGACTCCGTGAGCTTCTTTTCTCTTCTTTTCTTTTCTCTAACAATGAAAACACGATTAGTGTTTGTTGATCATTTGTCCAAATATGAAAGTGTGATGGACTTTTCACCGCGTTAGCTTCAGATAATCAGTCTTTTGGCTCAAATCTCAGAGGTTTACGCAGTTACAACCAAACTTCTTTGTCAGTTTTGTGACGTTATGGCCTTATGTCACGTTTACAGTTGTGTTTGTATGATTTCATAAAGTTAAAAGCACTTACTTTATTTTCTGGACTATAAGTTGCACTTTTTTTCATAGTTTGGCCGGGGGTGCGACTTATACTCAGGTGCGATTTATATGTGAAATAAATGTTTTTTTATTCCTTATTATGCATTTTTTGGCTGGTGCGACTAATACTCCAGAAAATACGGGAGACGTAGTCTTCGCTCTCTGGATGAGCTTTTTGCTTTTTTATTCTTATTATGCATTTTTTGGCTGGTGCGACTAATACTCCAGAAAATACGGGAGACGTAGTCTTCGCTCTCTGGATGAGCTTTTTGCTCTGTGTTTTTTGAACATCTGACCAGCGCCGCGCGGTGCATGATGGGACACAGGAGGCCGTGAAGGATGCTCGGATGTGTCCTTCGTTCACGGCCGATCTCCGTGGAAACACGGGCCACATTTGTCGGTCGCATTTGTGGGCTGCGTGAAATAGGACAGGCCTTGTCGCCCTGGAAGTGACGTAACTGGCTTAATGCAGCCATTGAACTGGGACACGGCTGTAGTAGTAATAATAATAATAATAATAATGACTTCAGGGACCGGCCTCCTGCTGGTGCCCAGAGTCAGGACTAAACCAGGACTAAACCAGGCCTAAACCAGGACTAAACCAGGTCTAAACCAGGACTAAACCAGGACTAAAAATGGGGAATCAGTGTTTCAGTTTTCTGCAGCTAAAACCTGGAACATTCTTCCTGAAGATGTGAGACAGGCCTCGACTTTGACAATGTTTAAATCCAGGCTCCAAACGGTTCTGTTTAGCTGCTGTGACTGAAAGGGTTTTATTCTGCACTTTTCTCCTTTAATGTTCATTTTATGATGATTATTTAGGTTTTGATTTGTTGTATTGTGATTTTAATGTCTTTCTTATTCTGTAAAGCTCTTTGAATTACCTTGTGTACGAATTGTGCTGTACAAATAAACTTGCCTATTTTGGGACTGGATTATGACATTTTGCAGAAATGATCCTGACATTGAGACACCCAACCTGACTCCATCCACGCTGCATTTCTCATTTCGCACATGACTGGTCGGTCACATAGGCTGCACAATGTTGTGTTTGCGACATTCTTGCACATTATGATTCCAGATGAGGAGTAGGGGCCAGTATCATTTGAGAAAGTCACTGTTTTTATGCCATATTCAAACAGGAAATCCACAAATGTTGAACCTCACTTGGATTGGTTCCTCACAACATTCATTGGAATCCTGTGGCTTAACGTCCATTTCACTGACAAGAATGACGTCTAACCCCAACCCCAACGGGAAAAACTGCATTTAACCCGAGTTTGTTCGCAGAGAGTAGCCTCCTGTTTACGTGGACGGGCCCAGTGATGGTCTGCAGTGACACCACGGAAGCTTAATATGGACTGCGGCACTGACAGCCCACATTTTGCAAAAGAAAGAAAAATAAATGATGTAATGTGTTGCACTAGTTGGCTACTTCCCACTCTAAATTACTTTGTAGAACTACCAGCACCATTTACCCCTTTCTCTTGAGACGCCAGCAGAGGGCGCACTTGTTTGCTTCGCTCTTCGGCTCAGACACGTTTAATTGTAAAACACATGACATGAAACATCACACTGCTACAGAAGAGTGTGAAATTGAACACAAGGCGGGACTTGGACAGCTCTTCAGTTTGTGGGTTTGGCTCATGTAGAGTTCATTTTATTCACTTTTTTTTGCCTCATTTGGATCATTTGTTTAGAATTACAGTGGAGATGATGTGGTCCAGTTGAGCCCTAGATTAGACCTGTTATTTAGATTTGGTGCTACTCAGAAAGTCTTTTTTTTTTAGGTGCTTAGTGTGAAAAGTTTGAGCCATTGGGCCATCTGTAAATGTGTGACTGGATGTGTTATAATGAAGAGTTAGAGATAAGTCTGAGAAGTGGAGGATTAAGTACTCAATTTGTTACTTAATAGTACAGATACAGAGGTAAAAACTACTCAAGTAGAAGTATCACATAAAAAAAAATCTACTGAAAAGTACATTTTTAAACAGGTACTTTAAGTATTTCACACAAATGCTGTTAATTTGTTAAGTATTAAAGTGTAAATGTAGTGATAATGTTTTTAAAATGAGACATTTTGGTCACATAAACAATATGAATCAATTTAATTTTTCTTATGAATTTTGTGCATTTATTGTTTACTCAATAATGTTAGTCATGTTTCCATGAACATGGTAAAAATCATATAAAGTACTTTTTACTTTTCAGTCCAGTTCAAAAATGTAGTGGAGCAGAAATTACAGATACTGCTCTAAAATGTAATGAAGTAAAAGTCAAAAGTATCCACTGTAAAATGTACTTAAGTACAGATACCTAAAAATTCTACACAAGTACAGTACTTGTACTTTACCTTCCACCATTTTGGGTGCAGCTTACTGAACACACTGTATCCTGCAGCCACACTTTTTTATTCACAGATTACAGTAATTTGCTCGTTTAGTTGAAATTGTTGTCCATCGTTCTGTGTTAACGGCCCCTCGTCTACAGCAGTGAAATGGGATTCACTGAAATGTGATTCGAAAAACCAAGAAGCAGAAATGGAAGAACAGCAGTTTATTAGGTGACACTTTTTACATTTACAAGGTTGGCAAAATATTTTGTACAAATGCATGTAAACAGGACATAATTGTTAGTTCAATCAATGAGTACAACAAAAATACTTCAATACTATATATATCTTTTTATATATATAGCAGTTGTGTTTTTGAGTGGCCTACGTGACAAGCATCTCACTGGTTACTTACCAGTTTATACCAAAGGGGAACCACTCCTCCTTAAAAAGGTGCACAAAACTTCTGGTGGGAGGTCCACTGTTTCCATAGAGATTGCGTTGTCTGGAATGTTCCACAGTACAGCTTTAAAACAGGTGATTTTATTGCCAAGGAATACAGCGGAAAACATGCATTCATACTGCGAGTGATCTCGCCTCGCCACAGATCTGACCTGTAACTTGGCCTGGTGGCATCACCTGCCCATCTCTATGGAGATGGTTAATGCTTTAACATGGAACATTCCAGGCAAAGCAATAAACCGGAGACAAGTAGGTGGTGACCCCCGCACCAGAGACGCTACAGTGCACCTTCGCCTTCATCAGGCTGAAATACCTTTCAAAGTTTTCACGGTTCCAGCTCCATTAAACACAGCACATGTAGCGCCGGACACTGAGAACAAAGCCAAACTAGAACAATGAACAGCAGGTACTTACAGGGTTTAACTGACCTGTCATGGCAGCCCAGTAGATTTAAAGACTCAAAAGCTGAAGGAAGGGCTACAGACAAAAACAAATACATATCAGTGATGTGTTTCACTGAGGATAGATCCGAGTCCCCCGTGATGTGAAACGGGGCTCATTAAGATCATGCCCATCACTAACTCCTGGAAAGCAAATTTCAGGAAATTTGACATTTCTTAAAATGGAAGCACCAAGAATTTAGGTGCAGTGAAAAAGTCCAAGAGCTGCAGTTAACGCTGATTTCTGCAATTGTTTGGGAAATCCACAACATACCGTATGTGAACTGACTGTGCTATAAACAGACGTTACAGTCGGCATGTGTCAGTTAAATGTCAGATAAATGATTTTTACAGTTGTTGGCTGGTGTTTTTTTCATGGGCAAAAGAAAAATAACCCGACAATTAAATTCAGTCTGCATAAAGTTCAATCCCATGCGACAAGAAACCAGAGGCTGGACAACGTTTCAGTGTTTGGTCCCTCTGAACCAAAATGTATATGGATTATATATATGCACATTTTGACAACACTGGACAGAAGATAATCCTCTTTATTGTGCGGAGTATGTGGTGGATTTCCTCAGTGATGATGGCAAACTGGTGTGATGAAAACCCAGGTTAAATATTTCTGATGTCCCAATAAAACACCAGTACTAACCTTCATGACTCACCTTCGTAGGTCAGGACAAACCAGCAATGGATTTCAAGATGGATTTTATTACAACAGATTCATAAAACATTACAAAGGATGAATACATGTACCCTTTTAACCAAGACTGTTAAAAACAAACCTGAAACAAGAATAAAGCTAGAGACTGATGAGCCATGGATTTATAACACTAATCAGGAATCATCTTTACCACTGAGACCCTCACCAACCAAAGTTGGGGACGCAAGTCCAACAGCACCTAAACATGCTGTGAGGGCCTCAAGCTAACAAAAGAATAAACAAGAAAGATCCAATGTTTACATGAGAAACTTGCCTTTGTAAGAAGGTGGTACGCTCATGTTACTCCAGCAGCTTCAAAAGGTAATATGAAATAGTTTTAACACACATTATTTCTATAAACCTGAGTGGAACCTATGGGGGAAAATACATCTTTACAGATAAGCAACAAAGAGCTGTCAGAATCTTTTGTGGTGTTTGATAAAGTCCATGTGTCTAAGTATAGTTCACACCACAGGCTCACAGCGGGTTGCGTGCAGCTACTGTTGAAAAGAGCACTAGGATGAGAAAAGGTGTTAGCCTCAAACCTAATGTGACGGCAGCTTTGAAGCTTCAGTAGCGTCCGGCTGGTGACATGACAGGTGGCCTCATGCCCAAGGGAGGACCCCCCTGATACGGGGGCACCATGGGACCCTGCCCATACGGAGGTATCCCTCCGGCCATGTAGCCGGGCATGGCCTGTGGAGGAGCACCGTACTGACCTGTCAGACAAAAACACCTTAGAGACGTCACCGTCACAGTAACGGCTGGGGATCAGGTTAACTTACCGTGCATGGGATGCCTCATGCCGGGCTGCTGGGGTATTCCTTGCTGTGGGGGAATCATGCCACCCACTGTTGCCACGGCAGCGGCAGCGGCTGCATGGGCCTGTCCCACTCTGGGGACGAGGCGCTGGTAACGGGGCAACTGTGCCCTCATCTCTTCCTGTTCAGAAACACATTAGACACAACCTTTAGATAAATGAAACAGGAAGCACATAAGCACAGATACAGACACAAAACAACACTTGTATTATTAAAACAATAAACTACGCTTACGATGAATTAACAGCACTTAACGATTATGTTATATATACAGTTATTTTTTAATTAAATATTATTCTTCCATTATAATACAGGACATTATACCAATTGTATAGCATACATTACTTACTGTGAAAAGAGAAAACTAAAAAGCTCAAGCGACTTACCAGTGAGATATCCTCATCAGGGTGGATCAACTTACTAGTTGCACTCGTGGTGGTTAGTGTGGCAGGG
>KN469839.1:0-32558 GCA_000787095.1 Periophthalmodon schlosseri
GTAGACGTGCTGCTCCCATACACCATGTACAAGAACTGGGGCGTACTTGCCAACAGAAAAGATCTGCAGTGCAGCTTTAAATGAATCATGTTTACATAGTTACCCCAAAGATAATTTACCTATTTTATAAAACTTCAATTATATACAATTTCTACCCCTCTTGAGTCTGAAATGCCATCACAACTTACTCAAAAGTGCACTATGTAGGCCCTAACTTAACACCACCAGGCCAAGTTACAGGTCATATCTGTGGAGAGGAGAAAGCTTAGGTCATAGTAATAATGTATGTTTTCTAACGTATTCTGTTAGAAATATTACTACTTGTAATTGAATAAATGCAAGGTAGGTTTAATGCCATACTGTGGAAAATTCCAGGTAAAGCATCTCAATGGGGACAAGCTACCTCACTGATGATTACTTTCAGTTATACTTGTATATAATAAGTTTGATGTATTATTAAAAGTAAAAAAAACCCCAAAAAACTAATTTTGTCCCCATTTTCTGTAGATCATCATTGCACTATGGATAGATGCAATGGACACAATTCGCGGATCACAAATGAAATACCTTAATCTCTTCCACAGGCAACAACATGTCATGTCTTATTCTGCATTAAAAAACTGCTGTCCCTGTAGTTTAGATCTGTGCAAACACGTCCTGAAATGTGATTCTCATATTTCAGTCTTTCTGGCAATCTTTCTAAGCGTGTTTAAAATGTAAACTTTGAACAGAATCCTATTATTAAAACATAAATTGCAACAAAATGAAATAGCCCACCTAACAGATGATGTCACAACCTTAGACAACTGTAAAAAACAAAATTGTGTAGGAAAAAATGAGTTAATATTACAAAATGTTAGATTGGGAAATGAATTTTGCTTTTTGGCGGAGAAGGGCATACCGGCTTTGCTTTAGTGTTTGTTTGTCTAAGGGGCTATCCCATAATGCTTTGCGAAGTGATGTCACAATCTATTTTCAGCAACTGTGAGAAGCGCTATTGCAATGCTTGTCAGAAAAATTGCAAAATCACATAAGATATTTTCCCCAAATCATTCATCCCTAATTGCTTCTGTGAAACGCCATCATAACTTCCTTACATAACCTGTCTAAAACATACTCATTTCCTCTCTCAAACTGTGCTGACTGTCCCGCTGAAGTGGGCAGTAGATAATTCAGTCTTTGTGAGTGAAGAGGAACACTCCAGTGCACCTGCTGCCCTGTGCCGGAGCGCTTGACCCCCGCTTCACCTGACTCCACTCTTAATGAAAACATATGGAGAGCCTGGCAGGGAGGGGGAGGAGAACGGGGTGTGGTAGGGGTGGGGGGCATGGGAGGAGATGTAGGCGAGGGGTGACGAGTAAACAAACACTACTTTTGATATGAGGAGACTTGAGGCAGAAATATTTCGTCAACAGTGCTGGGAAGAATGCTTTGAAAATGGATTACGGAATACTGTATGCCTCTGTTAAAATGTACTGAGTACTTAGAATACTTTCACAGAGTTGCACTATATATATACATGCCCCTGTTGAGTCTGAAATGCCATCACAACTTACTGGTACTCAAAAGAGCACTATGTAGGCTCTAACTTAACACCAGGCTAAGTTAGAGATCAGATCTGTGGAGAGGAGAGGCTGGGGGTGATGAGTAAACAAACACTACTAAAGGTGTTGATATGAGGGGACATGAGACACAAATATTTCATCAATAGTGTTGGGAAGAATGCTTTGAAATATATATAGGATCTAAATATCTGCAATAAGCAATAACTGTATAAAGTTATAATACAGTATATGTATTTTCGGTACATTAAGTATTTAATTACTTCCCAACACTAATCATCACATCAAAAAGTCCTTTGATGTTTTGGGGTACCAACATGTAGATGGGAGATAAGAACAAATTGATATTACAATTGTTGTTTTGTTAAAAATTAGAATCCAGTTAAAAAGAAAATAAAAGTTAAAACTACAGTCTTTATGACATATTTCCACAATTATCTTTAAAGGCGCTGTACGTGATTTTTACTGTCTAAAATGAACTAGTACTGGTCCAAACTTATTCCCCACTTTCCTAACACATTGCTAATTATTCACCGCGATGAGTTTATAATCACTTTCCACAACTTTCAGAGACCAGAGTTTACACAGTACCAGTATTACTTTGTGGTTCACAGTGATGAAAATGCTAGATGGAGACAGCACACAATGGTCTAATTTTGCCCCTATGAGTTGCTTTTACAATACATCTGTACTGAGGCAAAGCTAACTACTAATTACTTTAGTACACAACCCCTTTAATTTTCAGTTTTTATGTAGGTTAATACTTTAACCTAAACTGGACAGGCAAGTAAGGTGAATAGCTACACACGAACACCACTTCTATAAAAAAAGCAATACAACATGAGCAGTCTTATTAAATGTAATAAGGTTATATAGAGCAAGTGTAACTCCATAATTTGAATGTACAGAGGATGTAATTCCCCACTTCCCTTACTAATAAAGTTGTGTTGAACCAAAGGAATGAAGTTGGGAGTGCCAAATGTATTAAAATGTACAATATGTATCAGGTCCCCATATTTCTGTACAGAGGTGGATAGTACCCAATTACATTTACTTGAGTAACTTTTTAAAGAAATTGTACTTTTCTAGCAACATACTTTTACTCCTACTTGAGTAATATTTTTATTGAAGTAACAGTACTCTTATTTGAGTAAAGGTTTTGGTCACTCTTTTTTTGGTACTCTCTAGTACTTTCCCCAAATACTTTTTTACTCTTACTTGAGAATTTCTTGGACCGCTACTTTCTATTTCTACTTGAGTAATATTAATATTCTGAGGTAACGTTACTCTTAGTTGACTACAATTTTTGGCGACTCTACCCACCTCTGGTTTTGTCCTATGCAGAAGTTTCAAGAAAGAAACTATGCACATCCACAAGGGGGGGTGCCAAACCATAAACTGGGCCTATATTCTATTAAAATTTGATGTGTATCTCACAGTGATAAAGATATTACTCAGACATTTCCTGGTTCAGGGGTAAATGCTCTTGATATTCCCAACCCACTTTTGACTGACCCCTTGTGGCTGCAGTGAGTATAGTTGGCTTCTTTGCACAGTAGTCGGCTATACAAATATTTGAATAACTCTTGCCTTAGGTGGAACTTTGATACATAGAAAACTGCCAGTTGCTGAAATTGTAACCAAGCTCAAATAAATGTTGAAATGATTTTGCAACTCTAAAACAATTTTTTTTCTATGCAAATAGTATGAAAAAATATGATCCCTTTGTTTGAAATATGCTCAAAATGTAAAGTTATGGTCAGTATATGCGCACCTTAAGGGAGGACATGTAAGGTTAATGGTCATTGCATATTAAAGATCTGAAGTCATGAATACATGAATTATAAAGTCTGTATGCATGATTCATTTCTATTATAAATGCCCCATAGAACAACTTTAACTTAAAAATAACAACTTTGTGAACAGGTGAATTCAGCACATTGCATAAAAATACACCAAAACAATTATGGGCAACATTATTTACAAAAAAATCCTCCAAAATTTCTACTTCAAATTCATTAAAAAAAACATGCACTTGTCCTACCTGAAAACGAGGATATCTTACAAGTCCAAGCGTACTTCGATGCGTCCCATCACCCAACAAGTAGTAGTAGTAGTAGTATCAATAGTAGTAGTAGTAGTACTCCAAAATGGCGACCACTTGCACTTGTCTGGAAAGAATTCTTGTTGCTTTCTAGGTATAGCGGCCGGAGAAGTAGCTCGTGCCTCTTGGTCTATGGGGCTGCCTGCCTCTCTCTCCCGTCTGCACTGAGTGTGTGCGTTTGTGGGAGAGAGGAGCGGAGGGAGAGAGGAGCGGAGGGAGGGGGGGGGGGGCCATTGAAGGGGGGGGGGGGGGGGGGGGTCCATTGAAGGAGGTGAAGATGGAGGAGATGGTAAGAGGATCCTAGTGTAGCGACTATAGTGGAAACAATACCTGGCCATAGAACTGCTGTGGCGGGACGGAGATGACGGGTGGGGGGGGGGCGGTGTGTGTGTGTGTGTGTGTGTGTGTGTGTGTCTGAGGGGTGGAGGGTGAGGGGGGGTAAGGGGGAGCTGAATGCCCCCTTGTGTTTATGAGGAGAGGAAGAAAGGAAAGGAAAGGAGAGACAGTCGGTTAACAAGGGCTCCGTCATTATTAATAGTGTCCGCCGCAGCCAGGGGGAGAGGGATCAATGAGAGCTGCAGGTCTGGGTTTGGACTTGATTTTGGCGTATAGTTCATCATCCTAAAAGAGTCAAGGAAATCTGATATTAATACACAAACGCATCTCAAAAAAAAGAAAGAAAAAAAAAGAAGTTGAAGTTGGTAATAAAATCAGCGGACAAAAAACCCATAAAAACATAAACATAAAAACATTATTTAAAGGGGCACTATGTAACTTTTCTGGTTTCTGCAAATACATGTGTCCTCCCCACAGATCTGACCTGTAACTCGGCCTTGTATCAGCTTATTGTGGAACATTCCGGCAAAGCAACATCTCCAAGCAGCGGAGAACCCTCACCAGACCAAAGTTGCATAGTGCATCTTTAATGGCATATTTATTTAATTAACGTAATGGATACGTGGCTCCCAGACTGCAGTGAGTGAGGCTGAATTCTTAAAATATATATATGAGCATATTAAAATACAACAGATTTGTGAAAGTAGTCACATTCTTTCAGCAGTGTGGGCAGTTTTTTTTTTTCTTTTTTTTAGCACAGTCCGCCTGTAGGCTGGTAATAACATATTGCATTTAGCATAATATGACGTTTTATGTCACTGCAGAAATCCATCTCAAAAAGTTTGGACAAAGACAGAAAAAATTGATACGTGTTGGTTTGCCTCTTTGCTGTTTAAGAGCCTGATGTTTCCATTACTTAGATACAGTGCCATTAATGACTTTGTTGTCTAATAGTTTCCATTTTGATTTGACATGATATTTATTGATAATATTTTGGTATATTGTTAGTGTTGTACCATATCTCTTACCTATCAAATGCATTCATCACCTAAAATGAAAGCTTATGCCTTCTCCACAAACACAATGCAAATCCGAGTATTTTTCAACAACTGTCAGTCCTTGTTGGAGTATCACTGTCCCTCAACTCAATAAAGCTGCCACAGTGCTTACTTTAGCGCCTAGATTACTTTTACCTGTATTTCAGAACAAAAGCACTGTCTGTCTGTCCCCAAACCTATTCTTATAAAAAGTATTTGAGAAGATGTGAAGGGTCATCATCAATTTCTTCGCTCTCTTTTCAACATTTTGTGAAACCTTATGCCAGACATTTCTATGCAAATCCCTCTCTGTATTACTGGTTGCTGTATTACATGATATTGGTCCATCTTGAATGCAAACTCTTTATTGCATCAGTAGAGATATATTTTCACTTTAGTAAACTTTTGGAACAATCACGATTTTTTGCTGTGACGCCAGTTAAGCAAAGAAGCGTTACCATCAGGAATAGGAATAGTTAGGGATAAAACAGGTTGTTGAAACACTGGGAATTTATTCTACTAAGTCCAGCCCCAAAGGGAGGAGTTTTTGAGTGAAACTGATCTGCAGTTGTTTATTAGCTAACATCATTATGGGTCGTTATGCGACTATTGTGTGATGGCTGTTTCACCTTCCCAGTGTTTCAAGCCAGTAATATCAAATTGGAAATGGCTTCTGGATGGGAGCCAAAATGTCTTGATCACAAAAACAATGTCCAGATGACCACTGTCGAAACCTTCTCTACAGTATTGGAAATATTTACAGTTTAAAATAAGACATGTAGTAGTTTTAGTGGTGGTAGTAGTAGTAGTAGTAGTAGTAGTAGGTTAGGGATAAAGTATGTTGTGGTCATAATATTGGAGATAGTTATAGTTGAAGGCCCTGTACCCAATTTTTTTTCTATGTAATTGAGCAATATTTGTCTTGCCCCAATACAGCTTTAATGTGTAAGCAGCTCTTCAGAATAAGTCAGCTATGTACTGTCTGCATCTAATTAAAAAGCGTTTTATGGTCCAATAGTCAAGAAGTACACATTAACATGCTGTTAGCTTTACCATGATGTTTGGTCTCTGAAAGCTGTGAAAAGCACTTATAAACTCATCGCTGTGATTAATTAGGTTGCTCGGAATGCATAAAGTAAGTGAGAAATAACTTTGGACCACTGTAAAATAGCTAGTTCTGTTTTTCACATTCTTAAGACAGTAAAAACCAGGTACAGCACCTTTAAGAGTAAACATAGTGACGTGACTGTTCGGTTAGCTCTCTCTCACTTGTCCTCCCAGTCTCTGGGTAGATTGGATGCTCTACTTTCCCCTGAGCATCAACCTAAAACATGCAAAGTAGGCCTATATCCTCCAAAACTTGAAAACAACATCAAAAATGCAAGTGCAAAAAGTCACACTCAAGTAAGTTATCAATAACTCTATCAAAACTAATTTAGCCAAGTATCAATACTGAAGGAATATCATAAATAGGACGAAGTTGAATATTTAATGCATAGTTTTAGAATGAACTCGACATATATCAGAACTAGTATACAAGCACATCATTAAGTGTCTGTACCAGAGCTTTTTCCATGTTGAGCAGAATTTGTTTTACCCCAGCATATTGTAAAAGCAGCTTCTATGGTAAAAATGGGACTGCTATGTGCTGTCTGCATCTAATTATAAAGTGTTTTATTGTCTGAGTACCAAGAAGGGCGCAGTTAACATACTATATTGTTGTTAGCATTACCGTGATGACAAATGGGGATTTCTGAGAGTTGTGAAAAGTGCTTATAAACTAATCACAGTGAATAATTAGGATCCTAGGAATGTGCTAGGAAAGTGAGGAATAAGTTTGGACCACTGCAAACCATTTAAAATAAAGTAATTGTGTTTTTCACGATTAAAGGAACTATTTTTATACTGTGTGGAAAATTACATTCTATTGTCTAAAAAACATGAAATAGGTATGAAGCCTTGTCCTAGCGTCAAAATCAAGTTTAAAATGTTAGTACTGTTCCAACACTACAGTCTAGTTTGGAAGAGTTTTGTAATAGATGCTTTGAACGGTTTGTCCATGTGAATAATCTTTGTCTTTCCGCAGAGGTAACCAACACCGCTCTAAATAATTGAAGAATCCTTTTTGTGTTCACTCAGCTATTGTTTATGTGTTATCTGTTTACCTGTCCTGCATCTTTATTCCTCTCACACAGCCAGACCACTGCAACAGAAATATAAACTTACTAGTGCATATGACAGGTTTTCATGATTTTCTAAATATTATTTGGTTTGGTGGGATAGGACCTGTGGTAAATATTTATCATTGTATATTGTGTATATACAGTATTCAAACCCTCCTTACAGTTAGCAGTGTGATTCTGTCCAATACTCAGCCCATAAGCCTACGTGACCCATGCTCGTACAAAATGTACAAAAGCATGATACAAAACAATACACTACAACTTCACAAACCTGATACGATGTGCAGTAGTTTGACTAGCAGGATGCACGCTGACTGTGTTGTGGCAGGACTCGGAAGGGGGAGTGAGAGAGCAGAGTGTGGAGAGCAAAATGAAGGGGGGAACTGTCCAATACTAATCTGAAGCTTATTAAACATTTTAATAAATTGTTTTTGGCAAATGTAGCATTTTCAAAACAATAAAAGGTAATATGGTGACCTAAATATGTTATGTGTACCCCATAGACGTGTAATACTTAAATCACTTACCAAAAGTAAAATGATTATTTTTATTATTATTATAATTTTTTTTTATTAGTCTAATCATAACAAATGTGCAATTGAAAATTTGGCCCTTGTTAACATTATAGTTGTGTATTACAGATTGACCTATGAAACCGTGAGAAGCACCTCTTCACCGTTGCCATAGTAACAGACCTAAATAGGAAATATTTAAAAATCTTTGGCTACAGGAAAATGCATCCTGGCATTTCCCAGCCTCCATCGCACCAGACCTGAATTCCACTGTAAGATTTATGGATGTACACAGTTCAAACTTTGGATTAGACTTTTCTTAAAAGATTCACAAGGTTTCTACAAGGACGGAACAACTGACAATGTTTCAGGAAAGAAAGAAGCCATTCCGACTAGAAATATCCTGCTCCTGGTTGTATGCACAGACACATCACAGATTGGCTTAACTGACCAATTTAGACTCAACACATAACTTTAGATAAATCTTGGGCAGTTTATCTAATCTGTCATCTTTAGACTCTAGTCTAAAGTAAACCACACTCATTTGCATATTTCATATTCAAATGCTGTCTGTTTAACTTGGACAATATTCGTAAATCATAATTTGCTTTGGGAAATAGTGATGTTATTGGCCTATGATATGGTACAAGACTTTACGAACCTTTAGAGCATTGTTTAATTAATTATTAATTCATTCATTAATTTAGATAATTGTTTCTCAACTTTTGTTGAGTGGTACCCCAAAACTCTTCTTCGAGTCAAAACCAAACCCTTACAAAGGTCACGTGAGTTCTGCTTTACCTTAGAAGTAAACTTAATCCAATTCTTTATATTAATTACCTCTTTGTTTTGGAATTACCTCTACGTATGTTAAAACTGCTACCCATGTTCAAGCAGGAAGTAAAATTCTAAACCTCACCAAAATAATAATAATTAAAAAAAAATCTTGCCAATTTTTTCACGATTTTTACTAAAACTTTAAATATAATGATGTTAACAATGTTTTAGAGATGAGTAATCTAACCATATTCACTTTAAACACAGACTTTCTATTCTCGTCTTTGGTCTTTCGCAGAAGGCCAGCACTTGTCATTCACATGAGTTAAACCCGCAGTATTTAGTAGTCTGCTCTCAGTGCACTCAAGCTTCCTATTGATCTTGTCTTAAATTGAGCCAAAAACGCCAACTGAACGTATTCATGGAGAGCTGGAACAATGCTTAGTGAATCTGATGGGGTCACCTTGTATGTGCTACAGCTTGTTTCAGCTCATCAGCATCAAGAGCCAAAGAGCGTCTGGCGTACGGGAAGAGAGGGGTAATGTGTGGGTGGGAGGGTTCAAATGCTATATGGAAATTGTTAATATAAAATGTGCATAGCAGCACAGACCAAAGGGATATGGGGATAAAGGGCCAAGAGCAAGATGTGAATGGTGTCTGAATGTTCTCCTTGATCAATGATAAGAGTAAACTGCAGTGGGTTAGGTGTTCGCCCATTAACAGGAAGGTAGCTGATTCAAACCTGGCCTACAAGCACATGAATAAATTTACTGACTGTTTGTTGATGTATTTAAAACAACTTGCACTGTCACAAGGTGCACTGTGTAACTTTACTGGTGATGGGTTTAGAATGTCAACTCAAGTCAAGTTTATTTATAAAGTACATTTAAAAACAACCACAGCTCCCCAAAGTGCTGTACAAATCCAATATAAAATTCCATCTTCTTTCTTCCATGGAGATGCTGTTGCTTTGCCTGGAATGTTCCACATTGTGGCATTAAACTTTTCTATCTACACTGAGACAAGCAGGTGATGCCACCAGGACAAGTTACAGATCTGTTGAGAGGCAAGCCCATGACAATGCATGCTTTTGTGGAACATTCCATGTAAAGCAAGAAGATCTCCATGGAGACAAGCAGGCAGTGGATTCCCCATCAGAAAAGTTACATAATGTATATTTTTTAAAAAAGAAAAGAAAAAAACAAACTAAAACAAATCTAAGACCTAACAATCAGTCATTTGGAGAATAGCCAGTTATGAATGGATGAAAAACACAATTGTAACAAACTTAAAAGACAATTACAACTAGCTCCTTCTGCCTTTATAACAAAACATTTACCTATACAACAATAAGAGCGACTGCTCCTCTGCTCCTCTGACTGCTCCTCTGAGCCACTTTATAATAACTTCATCTTAATTAGCCTTAATAAAGTATGAACAAAGACTTCATTCATAATGAACAAATAGTTTTTCTGAGAATGATTAAGAATGATTAAGGGTTAGTATCTACTTACTTAAGGGCTGAGGATTTAAGGTTAGGGTATTATTTAAGTAGTTACTAAGCCTGAATCATTCTTAGTGAAGTATGTGTTCATAGTGGATAAAAGTATTTGTCCATGCTTTATAAAGGAATGAGTGTGTGTAGTTATTATTAAGTGTCACCTGCTCCTCCACATCAGAAGGCTTATAGACGATAACCTTTATTGATCCACAAATAACTATATTACTTGTTTAATTTAATATATTATGAAAAACTGATTTCTTCCATCCATTGTATTTGACGACTTTGCACATGCATAATTCAACCTCTATTTTAAATGCAAATGAGTTTTCCACAACAAAACAACGTAAATTCATTTGGTTATGTATATCTATCTATTTTTCAGAACACTATGTTGGCACGACGTGTAGTGTGTACTGAAAAGCATTCTGATGAGCACAATACAGTCGACCTGAAATTTAAAAAGAGTTTCACTTTGATGAGAGGTGTACCTGGCATTACTCTGACAACAAACGCTGCAATCATCAAAACCTCCAATGGAATCTGACAGTCTCTGTGTGCGGCCGCGACAGCTATTGATCATCTTTGTTTGAAACGTTGTAGCATTAGCATATTCAAACAGATAAGGTTTTGTGCACTTAAAAAACACCATCTTTGGGAGGTCAAATAACCTCCCTGATTACTAAATGAAACAGAACTATTCAATTTTGAGTGCACATAACTAAGACTCTTTTCACTAAAACATAGTTAACATTATTATGTTTAAGATTTTACCACAAATCTTGCCAAGCTTTTTCTAGTTTGTCAAAGTTTACAATTTTACTTCCTGTTTGAACCTGAGCAGTAGATATGACATACATAGAGTTAATTCCATAACTGTTTCCTAGCAACCATAATGTTAACATGGGCCACAACATGTCTAAACTGCACAGTTGTTATTATTATTTTTAATAAAAATAAATGACAACACCTTCATTTTGTTATATGAATGTTTAAACCACCAGAAAAATGCCTTCCTTTGGTTTAAATTGCCCCTGCACTTTGGATTAAATTTGATGTTGACGTTGATAACATTTAGATAGAGGTGGTGGAAAGAGTACTGGAGATTTGTACTCAAGTAAAAGTGCACTTATATCGCTAAAAATGTACTCAATTACAAGTACTACTTACAAAATTGTACTGTTATGTGTGTTTGTCAGTTTAGAAAGAATGAGATACAACAGTGAGACAGCAGTGGATTGAGACGATTGGACTTGTGCTCTACTCAGTACTCCTATGATTTTAATTGTAACTAATTACAATTATATGGCTAGAATTATACTCAATTACAAGTACAAGTACATGTTTAAAAATCTAGTCAAATAAGTACAATTACCCAAAAACTCTACTCAATTACGGTAACATATTTGTAATTAGTTATTTTCCACCCCTGATAGGTCGAGGTATTCTTTCTTTCTTTATCTTTATTTATACAGGGGAACCCAATGAGAGGACATGGGCTCTCGTTTTCATGGGCGCCCTGTTTAAAATACAATACAACAAACAAGTATACAAGTCTATATAAAACAGGTGCAGGTGTGTGTATAAAAGTTTGTTACCAGATAATTAAATTGCAACTGTGTCATCAACGTATCCAGTTTTGCTTTCCTTGGAGTGTATTCCATTTTTGTGAAGCAAAACAGCCAAAAGCCCTCTTTCCAGTCTCAGTTTTGAAAAAAAATCATATACATAGTTTTATTTGCATTCAATGACAATGTAAGATTTATGAATTTTCATTAAAATCTTGCTGCAGTTTTAAAATCGCCTGATCAGCAGAGGGAGCACTTGCATACAAAACAGCATCATTTGCATATAAATGTCCGTGGCTTTCTCTTAAATTGTAACCAATGGAATTAATAAAAACAGTAAAAAGTAGCGGGCCCAAAATTGAGCCTTGGGGCACTCCTTAACTTAAAGTTAGAAAATTTGATTTAAACCCATATTCTGCGTTAGATTTCATTTTTCTTCAAAATCTTTTTCCTACAAACTACCACTTAACTGATGTAAAATTATTAATAAATATTTACTATAAGTACTATCTCACCAAGCCAAGTCATAATTAGAAAAACATGAAAACCTGTCATATGCACTTTAATGCTCTGGCTGAGGTGAAAATAAATCCTTATGAGATTCTTTTTCCTTGGCAAAATCTGAATAATTTACCTCGCTCCAATTATGTAACACTTCCTTCATGTAATATTCTCTGCAGAGGGCTTGTTACAGCAATAGACCCATTCGACACTATACAAAATGGCCACAGTGAATGAAAACCAGTTTGTACATCTGCAGACTGACAATGTGGACAGAAAGGGAATGGCTTTTATCGAGCGTGACACTGAGAGATGGGGTAGGAGTCGGTGGGCAGCAGACTGGTAATTGATTCAAGGGATCTCAATGTGTTCTCAAGTGAACCCTGTTATGGGCTATGGGATCTGATGTGCTGCATGATAGGCTAACTATCCAGCTAACGCATGGGTAAGAGGACAGTGCGCAGAGATAGGCATACATTTTAGAGCAGGGTTTAGGGAATAAATGGATAATCTTTGGCGATTAGATCCTAGCAGTTCAGAGGTTGGTGATAAGACGAAGAGGACTAAACAATGGTAGTGGTGAAGAGGAGGAGATAGAGGGACTAAAATTGCATATACACGTATATGCAATTTTAGTCATTATGTTTACTGTTTATTTTGGTTTAGTCAGCAAAAATATGATGAAAACTATTAAGAAAATATTTTTAAGTCAACAAAATGAACAGGTTGTTGTTACACAGTGCATCATATTAGATATCAATAAGCCTTACCTTTTACACACTACACGCTATGAGATCTGATGCGTTGCAGAGAAGCATCCAACTACCAGGAAAAAAGGACAGTGCACACAGATAGGCATGCATTTTAGAGTAGGGTGGATGGATACTGCAGTCACATAAGGAGAGGTTTTTCTTAGGGATGCACCGATCCAGCTTTTTCAGTTCCGATTCCAATACTATAGCTTTAAGTATCGGCCGATACCTGATATTAACTGTTGCTAGTGTAGAGACTGATAACAGCATTTATTTCCTTTAAAACAAAAATAAAATAAGACAAACTGTTCCAAATATGTTATGTAGCCGTTATTTATACTTCGTGTAACTACAGAACAGCTTTGTATCAATAAAAGTTAAAAAAAAAACTGTCTGGGCCAACAACGATTTCTTATTGCATCAATTTAAATGTCCAACCAGAACCGATATTTGGAGACAGATATCCAATCCAGCATTTTTTTCAGTATTGGCATCGATATCTGATACCAGTATCGTATCGGTGCATTAATTAATAAGGGCCCGAGCACGAATGTGCAAGGAGGGCAAGTCAGCGACTCGTCCGCCTTGCGCGAGAGCCCTATTGTATTTGTACAATTTTGCGGAAAATCGCGAGAGCCCATTGTATTTGTACAATTTTGCGGAAAATCGCAAAAAATCAAGCAGTAAACAATAATGTATAGACAAGTAAGTGGTATTGAAAACTAGAGTTCAGTGAGCTCTAATTTTGAGTGAAAACCCTCAGAAAAAATTATGAAAGACGGCTCAGTAGCGCAATCTCAAAAATCAACTTGCGTTTCACCAATGGGAGCCTGGCCCAGAGTTGTTAAAATAATTTACATAAGTCTCAGGGTGTGGTCATGACGAGCTCTTAACGAAGCAGCCACTTTGAAAGCATAAAAATCCATGTAATTCTTGCAAAAATTGTCAGATCTGGACAAACCCAATGTAGCGTTTGTGTGTTTTGATGAACTGGACATAATAATGTGTGAAAAAAATGTCTCTCCAGCGCCCCCTGCAAAGTTAAAATGGGGAAGAAAAATTTAGTATGTCATAGACAAATGAAATTTGGTACAGACAGCTTTTATGAGATTCTGAACAAAAAAGCCAATGAAGATCATGCCCTATCTACATCCACATTTGCATGGCCACGCCTCAAAAAAGTCAGTGATTAGTGAAAAAAATTGTCATAATCCAGTGAAATTTGGTACACTCATTCTTTATGTGACCCTGAGCAATTGATTCAGTCGGATGCAGACAAACCCAATGTAGCGTCTGTGTATTTTGATGAGCTGGACAAAATGAGGTGTGGATTAAAATACTATCTTTAAAAATGGCTCTCTAGCACCCCCTGCAAAGTTACAATAAGCCGTAAATATTTATCTCCAAAATGACACTGAAAATACTGAATCACATGTAAAGCTAAGGTTGATATGCCCTTCCGCGGTCACAAGGGCTGTGATGGCCCTTTATCACTGCTTGTCCTGAACTAAATACCCTCATTTTAAACTCAACCAGTCAACAGACAAGACACGCGAGTCAGAGCTCCAAACAGCGAGACCTACTATGGCTTAGCAACAACATTTTGAATACAACTTTAGATTCAAAAAGGCTTAAGAGAGAAGAAATTGAGGTAATCCTATCTTCAGTGATTGCTAATTTAAAGGCAGTGGAGAAGGGGTGGTTGGACAAAGAGAAGGCTTGGTTAGCAGAGCGCATGGTCCACCATCAGAAGGACATGCAGTAGGAGGAGAAGAGGACCTTGTTAGAAGAAAAGCAGAGGTCAGAGGAGAGAGAGGAGCTCCTGAAACTGAAGGTGGAGAAGCTAGAGAAGGAGAAGAAAGTGGGGGAGAGTGAGAGACAGTCCAAACTACAGCTTGGTTTAGATGTGGCAAGAGGCAAGACTGTGCTTCACACAGAACAAGACCAAGAAGTTGGAGATGTTCAAGTGGAGGAGCAGGTGAAGATCTCAGACCTCCTAATAGATCCACAAGATGAGTTTTGTGAAACAGCTGAGACAGAGACCCATGCTGAACTGTCTGAGATATCTTTACCTACACTGAATACTGAGGAGACTAACAGAGCTGTACACACAAGTATAAAGGCTGAACTGGAGGCGGTAACTAGTAGGCAAGGCAAAGCAAGTTTATTTGTATAGCACAATTCGTACACATAGTAATTCAAAGTGCTTTACAGAATAAGAAAGGCATTAAAATCACAATACAACAATTCAAAATATAAATAATCATAAATAATAATCATAATCATAACCAAACCTCAAGAAAACCTCAACACACAAACTGAAGAGACTGAGGAGCCTTCAGTTTTAGTTAAGGAGGAGTGTCAACCTCTAAATTCTCCTGATAATGTTCTAGGTAAGTCCAACTGCACTACGCCTGTCCAAAATGACGTCTTTAGCAATATCGTTCCAGGTGAGACTGACAAAGCAGAGATGACAAATCAGGAATCTGATGCAATAGTAGCGCTTTCTTTAGTTCCTCTGCAGTTTGAGGAGGTTGGTGAGTTGTAGTACTAGAGGAACCAGGAAACCAGGAAACATCTAGCGCCCAAGATGTACCTGCACCATCTGGAACACCACTGGTACCTGAAGTTGGGAAGGACAATTCCAAACCAACCAAAAAGGGAAGGAAAAACAAAAGACGAAATGATGTCACCACCTCCAAATGAACTTCAGCAGAGCCTAAAAACACAAGAAAAGGGGCTGAAGAGGAGGGAGTGCACACTGATATTGTAGAACTTCAAACTGCTCACATCACTAGACCTCAGCTGCAGAAGGTCTTTGAGGCATCTCCAAAAGAGCATTTAGCAGAGGACCCAAAAAACCTGGAATCTGTAGTCCAAGATGGTGTCCCTGAAACATCTGAAGCACCATCTGAAGTCAACCAGGACCAATCAACACCAACCAAAGCTGTTGGGAAAAGACAACGGAAAATGCAAAAAGGAAATAAGACAGAACTTCCAAATGATCAAGGAGAACTGACTGAGAACTCAAATATTGAAGAGACGGAGAAGACTTCAGATGTAGTTAAGAAGGTGTCTCATGCACCAAAGTCTTCTAAAAAGGTCAGAGGTAAGTCTTCTCGCTCTAACCCCACAGAGGAGACGAAACCGCTACATGAAACTGAAAAGTCTAACTTTGAAGAAGAAACGAAGCCTTGTAAGAAACCTAAGGTCAAACCCAAGCTCACTGGTAACAAACAAACTAAAAAGACTGAGGAGCCTTCAGTAAGATTCAAGAAGGACATTCAAACACCAAAGCCCACTTGCTCTCAGCCTGCAGGGGAGACCAAATCTGCCAAGAAGAACCTGGTTAAATCCAAAGATTATGAGCCCAAAGCAGTGATGGGCAGATGCAAAAAGCAGGACAGCTTCAAACTCCCCAAAGAACTGAGGAACATCGAGGAACCTGATGAGACGATCCAAAAGAACCATATTTTTAAGGGCTTTGGCCAGCTTCCATGCCAGCTGTTGAAGAGCGATGGATACTGTGGATACTTATCTGGAATCAGTCATGAACCAACAGCAAAATCTCGAGAAGAACAAGAAGAAGAAAAAGAAGGAGTCAGGATCGGGCTCACTGGCCTTTATGTTTAAATACTGAGGCCCTCACGCAGAGACTGAACCAGGTTTCAGTCCTCGTTTGAACTTGGTTTAGTCTGGGTTTGGATCTTGATTAATCCTATACCTTAAACCTTAATTGGACTAAAGGAGGACTCAACAAGGTCTTAACTGAACTAAACCAGGACTAGCCCGGTGAAGAACAGGGGTGGATAGATGGTTAGGTAATTTTGACTTAAACAAGAGCTAATACGTTCAAAAATCAAACATTTTATTAATCACCAATGCAAATTAGTAAAAAATTTGCATTGAGATGGTGTTCAACCAACATTGGTCAAGCAAACCAATGACACGACCAGAGGAGGAGAGACAGGAGGACCCGGACTGTGGAGCTTTTTCACACTTTGTCAAAATGAACATCTAATAAATAAACATTTGAGCTGCAGATACCTGTTGTACTGGCGATTTGATTTAGTTACAGGTAGGGCAATTTTTTCCACAAGCACTGAGATTGCGATTAGATTTGCTATTTCTGTTTTAATAATAGGATTCTGTTAAAAGTTCACATTTTAAACATGGCCAGGAGAACTGACAAAAGACTAAAATATGAACTGACAAACTAATACAAGAATCACATTTCAGAACGTGTTTGGGTGAATCTAAATTACAGGGTTAGAAGCTTTTACACAGAATAAGACCCCATGGAGACTCAGGGAGGGCATCTGACACACAGGAAGGGCATCTGACACAGGGGCATTTCAGAACGTGTTTGTACAGACCTTAACTACAGCTTTAGCAGTTTTTATGCAGAATAAGAAATTAGAGATTAGAGATTGTGTTGTCTGAGGAAGAAATGATGGTACATAAAAAATTGCAGCCTTATTGCCTAATTGCATTCAAATTGTGATGCATTTTGCAGCCCTACAGTCTACAGGCCCCTCTTAAATTCCTTAACTTTTTATTGTTGTGAAAAACTAAACATTGAAAAAATATGCCACAATGCCACTAAAATAGAGCTACAACGATTAACTGGCTAATTGTGACTAGTCGACTATAAAATAAAACCCAAAGCGCTTTACAGTGCATTATTCATTCACACTATACACGGTGGTGGTAAGCCACTGTAGTAGCCACAGCTGCCGTGGGGTAGACTGACGGAAGCAAGGCTGCCAATCTCCGCCATCAGCCCCACTGACCACCACCAACGCACTCATGCACACACCACTTTCATACTGGGCAATGTGGGTGAAGTGTCTTGCCTAATGACACAATGACATTTTTTGCCACTGGTGCCCCATTGTAACCTGGCTTGCACCAGCTTGATATGTGTGTCACACATCTGAGATGACTCTTGCTGAAAGCGATCGGAAAACGTGGAGCACTGTGACGATTATTTGAATCTGTTTGGTCAAAGTGTCACAACAGCGGAACAAGACAAAAAATCTAAGTGTTATTACATCCACTTAAGAGAAAAGCACAGACATGTTCCCTGTCCACAAATGCACAAAGTACTTACCTTCTGCATGTTTTTCACAAATAAAACAGTCTGTTTTGATTCTAAAATAGGCTGAAGTACGTCTGTTGGCAGAGCCATGTTTGTTTTGGTTTGCTTGAGTGCTTTGCCTTTGGCTTCCACACAAACCTCGATGCTGCTCTCTGATTGGTGTGACAACCACCTGTTGAGCCCTATCACACCAGCGGCGGCACGCCAAGATGGATTCTCGTGAGTGAGATTAAATTAATTGAGAGGTTGGTGATGGGCTGAAGAGGCCTAAACAGTGGTGGTGGTGAAGAGGAGGAGATGGCGAGGCTGAGGCTGCTAGTAGTTTTGCTGTTGGTTCTGGAGGGTACTTGCCTGACCAGTCATGCTGTTTGAAAGCAAAAGGATCTGGAATCAGACCATAGAGCATGACAAACAAACTTGGGATGGTCCAACCGCAACTGCTAATTTGTAGCATGTGTTTGTCAAATGTGTAAGACATCTCTGAAATGTATTCATAGAATTTAGAACAACTTTTTAAAATCTCAGATAGCCTACATGCAAGTTTCATGCTCCGCTTAATGATTTTGCTGATATCGGGGTGTTTTTCGGTCCTCTGTGTATTTGTGTGTGTGTGTTCTTTTTACTTCTAAGCTGCCATGTTTGTTTTGATACGAACGGACCATGCGTTGCTCTGATTGGTTAACCCGCCTGTCAGTCAGGCCCATCGAAAATCATGGAGCGATGTTGCGGTTCCAAACCCACACGTTTTTGTAAAATATTGTCTAAACATGTGGTTTTTGCTGGCCAGGAAATGTTATTACAGCAAAATCATGTTTGTGTTACTGCATAAATAAAGTAACCAGTACCTTTTACACACTTATATGTTTGCAACCCGGAGTCACCAGCACACTCAAAACAACCTAGCATCTTCAACAAAAGCCAACAAGGCCATTCTATAGAACACAAAGACCACATGGATGCTTTATTATCTCGAGCTGAGATTATCTCCCTCAATAATTCACTAATTTCCACCAAGCATGGAAACTCCACAACAGCTCCGTAAGTGAGCCGTATATGCATGACTAAACTACAACTGCGCAGTATACCGCCGGAAAGACCCAATCCTTGAAGCGACTCGCTAATTGCTCTGCGCACTAATTCAGTCAAATTGTAATTAGGCACTTTGCTCTTCATTTATGCCCTACTTTCTCAAACTAGATGTAATTACACCAGTGCACTATAAGAACGGGCAGATGACTAATACTATGGACAGACGTCAAAAGCCCCATTAAAACATGACGGAAGAATATAAGAAATAAATGCACGGAACGATGCTAATGATTGACAGCGGTTAAATGACTGCGTATTATCTGTTCATAGCTCCAGGAAACGCCGGCGTATCCGTCATCAACAGCTGATCCAGATAAACCACCAAATGGGAAAATAGTGATTAAGTCGGCTCATTTATTTTGCGGTCTTTCATTCATGTTTACAGCGTCATTAGCAGTGAGTGGGATGGGGAGTTAGCTAGCTCCGAGGCTGCTAATGAATAAGTGTTTGTTTACACCCTCAGCTGCACATTACATGCAGCCAGGGTTTGTCAGTGTTTGACACCAGTTTGATGCTATTCCACAACCTACGTCACGGGTGCTGGTATTTCCTGTTCATATAACTGTGAGTAAGACATCTTCAAAAAATGTCAAGATTCAGACTGACAATTTCTTCAAATTTAAGTATGCCCATTGTGAGCTGACGTAAAAAGTTGTCATGCAAGTGGGCGCAAACATGTTTTTTTTTTCCTCAGAACAATATAAAATAAGTTGCTATTTCCATGCTACAGGCTTATTATCTTATTAGCCATAATTTGTTCCACTTTAACTTTGTGTTAGCTTTGGTTCAGTCAAGTTAAAGGGTCAGTAGCTGATTTTAATTTATTCTTCTCCAGATAAATTCTCTTTACATCATGCACAACAAAAATTAGACTGTAAAATCCATGCCACATAAAACAACTAGGTAATACAACTGGGTAATAACTATTACAGTTTTCTGAAAGGGTCACCTCTTTTCGTTTAATCAGGCACATTGTAACTAAGAATCTCATCCTGACTCATGGTTTGGAATCTGGTACAGGCCCTTTAAGCTAAAATACAGTTATAAACACAAAATATGTATAGGCGTAATCAATGGGTTTCAGCGGGCTTGCTTCCTAGGTCAATAACATATTAACTGAAATGGAGACTGGAAAAATAAAATAATCAAATAGTTAATAACTGATAACTGACTGTTTTGTGGTTGAATAGTGGAATAATGGACCTTGTCAATTATGTAATGAATTCACATTTGAATTTTTCATATGTTACAGGAAAAGCTGATAGTCCAGGCATGGTGGTAGACAAATGACAGCCACCTGTTTCATGGAGATGTCATTGCTTTGCCTGGAATGTTTCACAGTAAAGCATTCAAATTATCTTCTTTTCATTGCTGATTAGGGTCAAAAGTATTGAATACTATTGATACTATTCGATACTAAACTATACTAGTTTTAATATCAATTTAGTAGATACTAGATACTCATTTGAGTAGGTATTAAAAAAGTCACATTCACAGGACAGAAATGAACCTTTGCCGAACAGCTTTAGAATGAACTTGAACTGTATCAGAACAAGTATAAGACACATAGACTAATATATGCTCATGGACCACTATGGAACTTACCTGGATGACTGAGGGATTGCACAGATATAAGACCACATGGTAATATAAAAGAAAGTACTATTATTTAATGCTGAAAATCACATTGTTTTGTCTAAAAAAAGCGTGTTTTTTATTATCATCATGGTATCGGAATTGGTGTTGAGTCTATTTCTTAGTATTGAAATTCTAACACTGGTAGGGCTGCATTTTCAACGTAATACACATGCTTCCATACATTTGAAAATATGCTATTAGATATTGTATGTGTGCAGTGTCTAGAGGCTAAACATTTTCTTCCAGTGCGTTAGAGGTAAGGGATTGATCATCAAAAGTCTCAGAGGGTGCGTAATCATCACTTTCTAAAATCTAAGAAACACAATTTCCTTACAACAGTTACCTTCATAGGTGTACAATTGAAGACTGCAGCATGGTTTCGATTTGGCTCATATAACTTAAGTGGCCATTCAAATATCCCAAAACTGCAGAGGTCCCAGTAACCTCTACTCAAAAATTACTACAGTTATATCAGTAATGGCTTCTGCAGATTGAAGGCCTATGTGCGTTTGAGAAATCACTTGAAAAGAAAACTGAGAGAAAATTAAATTATATTCAGTGATGCAGAAATATAAAGCCTTGGATTAGTTATCTGATGTTAGGATGGTTACAGCACTGAAATTTTCACACACAGTGTTCACTGTTGAAATAAATTAAAATGTAATATTCATCTAAAAGCATGAGATCTAAGCATATGAGGCACTACAGTTTGGATTGAATGACTTCCAACTTATTGACCCAGTTACGCTTGATTTTAGAAATAATTAATCATTAAAGAGGAAGTATATGCAAAACCGACTTTTCTAAGCTTTGTTACAACTTTGCTCCCTCATCAAAAACATGCCTGAAGAAGTTTTATATGTGACTCCTGCATGTTTGAGTAATCTATCTTTCCCGGGCCCTATCTGAACCCTCCTTGAGGTTAGCAGGATGATTCTGTCCAAGACACAGCCCACAAGCCTACGTCATCCATGCCATGACAATTCTTCATAAATATACAAAAGCAGGATACAAAACAATACACTACAGCTTCACAAACCTGATGCGATGTACAGTAGTTTCATTAGCGGGATACATGCTGATTGTGTTGTGATGTCAAAACAATAAAAGGTAACATGGTGACCTAATTATGTTTATGTGCTTGCAATTAATACCCCATAGAAGTAAAATACCCCCTCTTCAAGCAGCCAGATTTGTTTTGATACAGAGAGACCATGCATGTCCCTGACTGGCTAATCCACCTGTCAATCTCGGGGAGATTCACCATGACCAGACTCACATCTTCTTAATGTATTAAAGTGTATATTCTACATCCCAGGCAGTAGTTGAGTAGTTTTAGATGCAAAATTAACAAGCTAACATTCTATACCACATAGTGACAGTACACAACTTACCACAACCATTTGTGTATACCCAAATGAATGAAACACACTCCCTATCTCTCTTCCTCTATTAAAATGTAATGTGGTCTGCTCGTTTTCCGCTCTGTAACGGATCAAATGCTAATTGTTGCCATGGCGCCCCACAGCCAAAGTTTGTGTGCTTTTTAATCAGCCTCTAAAATGGGGCCAGTATGATGCAGCATGGAGAGTTCCTATAGTGTCTGCTCCAATTACAAGTGATGACAAGGCAAAATTCAAATCACAAAACGAAACCCGATTACCATTTACTCTGAGCTGCGGTAGCCTTCACATGAATATGGAAATGCGGGAGGTGGGGAAGTGCTCTTTGCCATTACACACTGACGGATGATAATAATAAATTCCGACAGAGTTGTTTACAATCAAAGCAGGAGGTTTGGTGCCCCCGGAGGACGCGTGGGGCTGGCGCACATCTCAAGGTGAGTGGAACATTAGCCCAGGGAGCCCGCATAATGAATCTCTACAGGAATTTAGATCTCGTTGCGCTAATCGGATGTTTTTAAGCTTTGCTCTTAACATATACCAGGTACCCCATACAGCAACAACTGGCTCGTTCAGCTCCAAGTGTGAGACAGCGGTAGTTACGGTTTATCGGTCAGTTTCTGCATGTTAATTGGCTTATGAATGATACAAATTATAGTTCTAAGTTTTAGCTTATATGCTAATTGTATGTTGAGGGCTTCAGTAAATAGATTTTATGGCTTATCCCTGTATTCATTCTGGGTTGCAGATGCCCTACAACCCAAGAGTCTTACTTAGGGATATAACAACAGTATGTGTTTAAACAAGATTTAAACCAATTACCGTTTTGTTGGTGGACAAACACAAACTGCAACCCACTACTACAAAGAAAATGAAAACTAACAGTACACACACTATTGTCATTCTCCACCGCTTACTCGTTCATATACTACATGAACGAGGATGACATGTAACTTCACTCTCTCACTCAAAAATAAATAGTGATCAGATATTCTGTACTGTATAATGGGATGAAAACTGAACAATAAGAGTTTTTACTCTTTACTGATGCAAAATATGAGCAGAGCCTTGGTGAAGGTCCATACCATACTCCAAGGGACATTCATGAGGAAGTGTACACTATGTAACTTTTCTGGTGGGACATCTGCCACCTGCTTGTCTCAAACATTTTCTTCTAATAGGACAAATAGTGTAAAAAGCTTTTGCTTATTTAGCTGACATGTTTGGGCGGTAGGACTTCCGCCTTCATCAGAGATGTCAGCTGACTGCTGCGATGTGCCTCTTATCAGCTGTTGTTCCCAGATGTGGTCAGTTTGACAGATCTGGCAGCTCTATCGGACTGACCACGCCTGCCGTTGCCTAGTGGTCTCTAGAGAAGAGATGATCTAAACATAATTGTCTCCATGGAGATAACTGTCTCCATGTTAGTACTTTGCGCGGGATATTTCACAGCATGGTATTAAACTCCATGGACACAAGCAGGGGACTCCACCATGTACAGGTCAGATCTGTGGAGAGGTGTGCCTGTACACAGTAAGTGTGCAGTATTTTTTAGCAATAAAAACACAACTGAATGAATGCTAAATAAATTTCATTAATGCCATACTTAGAAACATTCCAAGCAAAGCTAACATCTCCATGGAGAAAATCAGAAGTGAACCTTCCATCAGAAAAGTTACATAGTGCACTAATGCAGCAAGGGTAGGATGTCCATCATGTCTATTCTTCCTGGTGCCCACATCATAAAAACTCATTTAATTCATACAATTTAGAATGTATAAAGAGATGAAATATATAGATACATCTTTATATGATTTCACAGCAATGTGATCAGGAAGTTCCAAGCCATCGTATGTCTGAGCATAACTTTCTGAACAGCTGTTTGATTGAATTGAATGAATGTAGTTTGATTTTGGAAGCTTCTCTCATTATATGTCAGTTATCTCTAGTACCAACAAATATGGCAGCCGCTCTTGCTTAGTTCAATATCCGAGGGGGAGCGGGCTCTCTCGTCCTCTGCCCTGTTAGCCTGTTAGCCGATCGCTGTGGCCTGTCTGCAGGCTGCAAGAGGGGAAGTGAGTTTGGGAGCAGCTTGGCCATGTGGCAACAGATGAAATGCCAGAGGGGAGTGAAAAGACGGCAGCGGGCACAGGAGCACTGAGGCCTTTTCATTAGCATATCAACAAGCAGCTGTGGAAAAGTGTGGCTGCAAGGGCAGGTCGTACTCTCCATCCAGAGACTATCAGAGGCCAGGCACTGTAATCAACTACTGGCAATTTTACACTGAAACGCAAATTGCCACAGTAAGTTTTCTGCCTTTGAGGTATACAAGGACGTTATGAAAGATGCTACAGTGCACAAAGTACTTATGAGGAATGAGGCACAGGTTACATACTAAACTATTGCAAAGAACATCATACTGCAATTACCAGTTCAGAGCTCCAAATCATAAGTTCCACCTTGTGATGTCATTGTGTAGGAAGTGCTTCTCTGTGTCATTATGTAGGAAGAGATTCTCTGCATTTTTTCAAGTCCACACACTTTGTTGACCTTGTTGCATTTTAGTTTTTGATAGCCTTATTTGAAGCGCTCAATTCCTTAAAGTCCCATCTGGAAGTTTATTTGATGTTTTTATTTCACCAGTAGATGGCAGATGTGAAACCTGTTCTCCCCTTACCTCCCCCTTGTATTCCTTTTTTTAAAAAGTAAGTGTATTCTGAATACCACCAAATGAAACTGTATCGGAATAGCCTACAGTTAATATTCTGAATGTATTTTCCATACATGTATTCAGTACTGCACCTAGAACACAAATATTCTTGCACAAGTTAAAATATAGCCCAGGTCAAATATTGACCAGAATAAACATAATTCAAGATGGCTTAAACTTTTCACCTAAATGATGAAGAGGGCTAATGGGTTAGAATAAGTTAGGCTATATTATGGATAAGGATCATGTTTTGATTTATTTGTTAAATAATTTCAAATGCACCAGTCGTTTTTATTATAGCAAGCACCCACATGAGCTTTATTTCCTTATGTGAGAATGCAACAGGGGCAGGTCAGCCAATCTAATTACACATGGTAGCTTTAAAGCTACAGCAGAACTGTTTTGTTTTGTAAACTCAGAAATCAGGACTGAATTACATTTATACTAATGCTACAATTACCAAATGCAGTTCACCACCTTAACTCTTACCGCTTTTGTATTATGAATAGTGTTTGTTATTTCTACTGGAGCACAAAACAAGGCTGAGTTAAAATGCGATGCCAGGCCATAATGGAACACTTTCCTATTAAATACAACACAATCATCAAATTGAACTGAAACCCACTTTTTCAAACTTTGGCTGTTGCTACATTTCAGAGGATGGCTCATAGTTAGCAGCTGGAACATGTCAAGGTAAATGCATCTCACTTATAAGTTGTCTGATTAACAGAAAACATGTTAATTATCATACTTAAAGACAAGATGAATGTTACAAAAGCTGATGCTACATGTATATCTTTCATGTCCTCACTGAACCCAGTTCAATTCAGGTCAAAACCAGGACTGGATCTGGCCTAAGGCAGAACTAAACAAGGTCTAAACCATTATAGCATGGCTGACATACAATAAAAAATGTTCCTTAGAAGAGAGAGAGAAAGAGCAGAGAGAGCATCTAAAGGCTCCTCCGCAACAATGCAAATTTCTTAAATAAACAATTAAAGTCTGAGGTGATCCAGAGTTTGTAACCTGCTGTCTTGGTGCCTTAAAAAGGTACTTAACTACACCTGGGTTGCCAAAGTCTTAACCTGCATATAGGACAAATCACTTATAAGTTTTTCTTATTCTCAGTATATGGAGAGGCCATGCTTCATGTGAAAGCCCAGAACCTCCACAGAATTCACTCACTGAGCTGCAGGTGTTCTTATAATCTTATTATCTTATTGCCTAGATACAAATGTGTTATTGGCACACATTGGCAGCCACTTCTCTCTGAGTCAGCCCCAGAGCAGCTGTGTATGTACATATACATGATACAAAACTGTACACAACAACTTGGCAAACCTGATGTGATGTGCAGTAGTTTCATTAGCGGGATGCACGCTGAATGTGTTGTGATAGCGCTCTGAAGGGGGAGTGACTTAGCATGGAGAGCAAAGAGAGGGGAGACTCAGAGTGTCAAAAACAAAAGTGAAACTTGTAGAACATGTTAATACGTTGTTTTCTGCGAATATAGTATTTTCAAAACAATAAAAGGTAACATGGCAATCTAAATATGTTGCGAATATAGATTTTCAAAACAATAAAAGGTAACATGGCAATCTAAATATGTTATATGTTAGCAGTTAATACCCCATAAAAGTAAAATACCCCCTCTTTAATAAATTACTAAGCATCCCATGTTAAATAATGTCTTTATCATTACAGTGACAGGTGCGGTTGGAGCAGGGGAGGCAGACAGCAGCACACAGCCCTGGCAGGTCCCTCAAACATTCATGAGTTCTCGGGCTCATGTTGCTCCCTCCGCCAGGGCCTGTTAGATTTCATTGCATAATTTGGTGTTCGGTTCCAGCAGCCAGCCAACACTATGCCAAACCCCGGCTTCGGTTTATTCACCAGGATGCTCCCTATGCCACCTACCTCTCCTCGCGGCACTTACAAAAGGCACAATAACAATGGCATTTCATCATGGAACGTAGCGCTTAATCCCCCCATTCTTCTTACTTGACAAACCCTAACCTTCATGTACTTACTGTGTGTCTCCCCTCAGCATTGAACCTCTATATCAGCAGTTGCGAGATTCATTTTAATCTTGCATTCTCTGTAATTACACTGTGTATGAAAAATGGTTATTTACAATATCGCTCTTTCTCTCCAGTAATCAGAAAATAATAGCTAGTGTGCTCATTTAGAAGCAATCTGCTGTCTGGGAAGAAAGGCTAAATAAAAGCATTCTGTCTGAGATATGTGTTCCAATGTAGCACAGACAAATATTGACGTAAGACTCCTTTTTCTGCTTGATGTGCTGTGCAGCATATTATTGTTGTCACGATACTAAAACGTCAAACTCGATTTTTATCTAAGGAATAGACTCAATAGTCAATACCGACTACCGATTATCATGTGGTGTTATATCTGTGAAATCACTCTGTTGTCCAGGTAGGTTCCATAGTGGTCCATGGGCGTATACTAGTCTATGTGGTCTTATACTTTTTCTGATACAGTTCAAGATCATTCTAAAGCTATTCGGGAAAGGTTAATTTCTATCCTGTGAATGTGACTTTTTAGTATCGATACCTGCTCAAATGAGTGTCTAGATTCGATATTATTTTTAGTCTTGATTCATATATGATTTTTGATACTTTTGATAACCCTACAACGTACAATAAAAATATGATTAAACATCAAAAGCCAGTGGAACTAATGGTAGCTGATAAGGAGAGAAATGTAATGCAATGGCGCCCACTACAGGATAGTACTGATATTTTCAGAGCTAAAGCAGCCTCCAGAATTAGATTTCACAGTTGAATTCACAGGTTCAGGTTGCTAATATTGTGTGAAAACAGAATAGCAGGCCGTTGGTTACTGCGTGCTAGCTACCTACTGTGCTAAATAAACAGCATGTGCAGAAGAATGTGCAATCGCAAAGCACAAAACTGAATAGCAGGTGTTGGTCCATTGTGGAGGCTTTACAAAGGCTTTTTGTTCATACAATTCGTAGACATGAGAATTTGTATAAAAAAAATGAAAAGTTAGTAGTATTTAGTAGTATAGTAGTATAGAATGTCTACTGAAATACTGCTGGGACCAAATGTTTGAGGTGAGTATGGAAAATAGTACTATATATTTGTACTTCTCAGAGTAGTTTTCAGTCCCCATACTGTTACTCCTGCTTGAGTAATATTTTTGACTGTGTAACAGTACTGTTAGTTAAGTAAAAGTTTTCCCACTGTGAGTAAGCCTACAACTGACAAAAGCTTTATTTTGACAATATGAAATTATTTGAACATTTGTGTTTCTTGCATCACGTCTTCAGATCAGATTTAGTTTTCTATCTTTTTGCAGTCTATCCTTTGAAAATATTTTTTTGCATTGTTTTTAATATTTTGTCCTTCAGATTACATTAAACCAGATTTTACATCCACACTGCTACAATTACTTGAGTCATTTCTTGAACCTTTACTTTGTATTTCCTCTTGAACAATATCAAGTTGAAGTAACAGTATTCCTACTTGAGTAAAGTTTTGGCTATGCTACCCACAGTGCATGAATTGTGCTGGTGAATTGTCCATACATACCATCAGTGTGTCTTACCTCTGTGATGTTTACAGTAAGAATACATCCTGGTCTCATGACCCAAAGCTGCTGGCATCATCCTTCACCCTGGTCAGAGCAAAACTGCAGATAGAAGTATGAATGACGAATGATGATGTTTGACAAAACAGCTTTTTAATAAAAAGTGCCTGACAATGCCGCTATGCTTATCCAAAACCAAAATACAAGTCAGTTCAATCAGTGGAGATCAATAGTGCCCAGCCCACCTCGAAGTCCAGTTCCGAAAGTCAGATTCTCATTCAAATTTTCCATAGAGTTCAACATAATTTAATATATACATTTTGAGTTTGAAATCAGCTAAGTGGCAGTAATATTGCCCCTAAGTCTATGTCCTATTATATATTGCCACGGACTACACTACAAAATTAGTATTCTGCTGTCCCGGTTTATCTTTGTTAGGGCTGCAATTGACTTAAGAAATTCTAAAAAAGGGGGCGTGGCAAAAGCTCTTAAAACTATTAGGTATCTCGATGTATCTGACCCAGAGTGCACTCACAAGACACCTGCACGGGAGATCATGCAAAAACAACTATTTATGTAGAAAATTACAAGGAAACAATGTATTAATATAAAGACTAACGCCGCCATTCAACTTATAATACCAATTTTGGTCAACGAAGACATCATCGACCAACTAAAAGGCCTACAAACCTAATCTTTGCGTTATGCATGTTCTACAGATGTGTCATTTGAGAATGCAACTAATGACTTCCTACCAAAGTGCTACCACACAGCAGAAGAATATAATCTAGTAAGATGAAGGCAACAACTATGCACTCATTTTCTACAGTTGGCCCATCCAGGGTGCTCTATCTGTTCTTTTTAAATGTCAGTGTGAGGAAAAACAAACATCTGTCATTATCAATAAACAACGAACAAACATGTATTTTTTGTCTCACATGTTCATACTCACACATTCTCCTGCCAACATTCTGTGCACAGCGAGTGGGAACACCAATTTGTTGCTCCCTAAGCTACTTCCTCCCCGTTGTGTGTTTATCATTGACAACCACTTCCACTGCTCCTCTTTCAAAAGGTCAAATCAGTCCTCCCTCGCTCTCTGACTCCCTCACTCTCCCTCCCTTTCTCTCTCCTCACCGGTGCAGCTGAGTTTCTGTCATCCCCTCCCTCGCTTGCCCATCTTCACCGCACTTACACCTCTTAAATGCGCTGTCTGGCAAACACCTTCACAGGCCATTACAGCTCTGAATTATCTCCTCTAATCAAGGCCACTACCTGATATTTAGCTGCGAGCGATTGGACCCTAATACACTATGCTTTTCCCCAAATGAGAATCTGACACGATAAAAGCGGAGACGTACAAGAGTGGAGTGGTTGTCGTCTTTGTGTACTTCAAATGAACACCTGCTGAAGATGGAGGGATGAATAAGGACAGACGGATGCAGCCCTCCTCTCCAGTTGTTGCGTCATGATTTCTTGCACAGATACCGGCTGGCTGGGGTTTGGAAGATAAGATGAAAGTGGCTGGTGCAGAGAGGCAGATCTTCAAAATAAAGCGATATAGTGATTTTAGAGGCAGTCCTTATGGGTTCTTCTCGGGGTAGTTTTTACATGGAGTGTCTATTAATCTCTCTTTGAGTACACTTAGATTAGTTCACTTAGATTTCCAAGTATGTGTACTTAAAGCACAGCTGCAATGAATCATGTCCCTCTAAACCCACTTAGGCTACAGCTCAAAATTGGTCATTCTTCATATCTGTAAAGCAGTTGCTTGTGCTTTAACCCTATATATAGCACATGGGTTATTTTCTCTCATATCTAAAGGTGCACTGTGTAACTTTTCTAGTGTGGTGTTTAACAGTTGCTTGTCTCCATGGAGATGTTATTGCTTTGCCTGGAATATTAGGCTACACAGGATGGCATTAAACTTACCCATCTTAAATATATTAAGTTTAAGTTTCTTTAAGGTAATACATTCCAACATTTCTTTTATTTATTTACTTTCAATTATGCCACTTTTGGTTCTCCATAGTAGCCAACTTACACCTGCTATACATCTGTCTATTTGAAATCGGATGAATTTTGGAAGCTTTTTGTTCAATGTGAAATTAAATAGGCCTGAGCATGTTAAGCTACAAACCTGATCAACTTACCTTTTAGCCTTTAGGCAACAGACAGCTATACACTTTTTACTACCTTTTGCTAACATCAAGCCGCATTAATTTATCGTTATTCATTGATTTAGCTTTGAGCGGGGAAAAAATCAAGCCCGCTACCGTTATTTTTATTTATTTTTTATTTTCCCGCTAAAAACCGCTACGTGTTACGCTCCAGTGAGAGTGCGTAACATACCACGTGACAAAGGCGTCCCACGTCACATTGTTTTGATTCCGTGTTCTGAGCTCCTCCGCTTCAGTTGCTCACTCAGTCTGGGGTGGATAGCTCAGAATGACTAAACTCTGCGCTGTCGTCTTTGTAAACGTCTTGTTCTTATGTCTGTCTTCTGCCTCTCAGCCCAATTTCGTGCTCCTCTTCGCTGATGATCTGGGCTACGGGGACCTGGGTTGTTACGGACACCCGACCTCCCTCACTCCGAACCTGGACAGGCTAGCGGCGGGAGGGCTCCGCTTCACCGACTTCTACTGCACAAGCCCGGTGTGCAGTCCCTCCAGGTGAGCGCCCTTGGACGGGGGACTGTTCTGTAATTTGGTGGTGAAACGGACATTAACCATCAAGTCCAGTGGTTACTATAAAAATGTTGCAGCCTCCTTATTCACAATTTCACAATCTATGAATTCAGCATACGTTTATGGAAATAATGTGCATGCCCACTGTGCATCCACTAACAAGATTATTATGATAATCTTATCTGGTTTAATTTTTTGATGCTCCAAGCTAATTTTACCAGTTAATTTTAAATATAATTCTGATGTAGTGTGAAGGAAAACTTTACAACCAAATTATTAGTATACTAACCATTGACATAATTCCAACTAATATTCAACAAAAAAACGACAACAAAAAACAGGCGATTATCTGTAATGTAATAAAGAACCAAACCAGGGCTGCTGACTGTTAAAGTGTGTTATATAATGATAATACAGATACATATGGTTAATATGTCACCAGTGATTAGAGATAATACAGGTACATGATATCATTAATGGCTTAGGGATCTGTATGTAATTGGTGTTGCTTTCATTTATTGGAACTTGTAAGATTAATAGACTTATAGATGTGAGTGAAATAGTGTAATATAAATACAACTGACATGCATATTATATATATACATAAGCTATATATAAAGTAAAGTACCTCACAGGCTGTATAATAAGTAATGCCAGAGACAGACTGACACTATTGGCTGAACTATATGTTGAGTGAATCCAAATAACAAGTCTTATATTTCATCAGTCACCTGCCATATGCTTGCACTGTGTTTGGTTTGGTCAAAACACAATGCACAGCCAAACGCAGGAGCATAACCCGATCCACCACTCACAACCAGCCCTGCATGAGGCTGCTATAACTACAATAAAAGGAGGCAAGATCAAACTACCATGAGGAAGATTATCTTCTCTCTAGAGAATGATTTTGGGATATTTTCTCTTCTTCTTCTTGATTTGCTATCATTATAGATTATAGGTTACAACATACATTAGAGAGCTGAACAGTGCAACAACAATTTACCAATGAACCAATGTTTTGTACAAAAAATAAAGTTTAAGAAATATGCCATGAAATGAAAATGTAAATAAGGAAGAAAACTTGTTTCCTTTGACCCAATATTGTGTCTTTTATCATCACATTTCACAACAGATATTTAACATTCTGACTGATATTCCGATTTTTATTCTCTACAGGTCATCTTTGCTGACGGGCCGTTACCAGACTCGCACAGGCATCTATCCTGGAGTGTTGTACCCAGATTCTATCGGGGGTCTACCACTGAATGAGACCACCATTGCGGAGGTGTTAAAGCCAGCGGGCTATGCCACCGCAGTTGTGGGCAAGTGGCACCTTGGATATGGGGCCAATGGGATCTACCTCCCAACCAACCAGGGCTTTGACCAGTACCTTGGGATTCCCTATTCCCACGACATGGTGTGTGGAATCATGCAAACAAAATATTAAATAGGGGTGATTTAGAAAAAAAATTGAAACTAACTTCTATACTAAGGAATAGACACAATACTCAATACAGATTCGAT
>KN469839.1:32622-47072 GCA_000787095.1 Periophthalmodon schlosseri
CACTCTTTCTTTAGACAATAGAATGTGATTTACAACATTAAATAATAGTACTTTCTTTTATATTACCATGTGACCTTTTATCTGTGTATATTCAGATATGTTCCATAGTGGTCCATGGGCGTATGCTAGTCTATGTGGTCTTATACTTGTTCTGATACAGCTCGAGATCGTAGCTATTCAGGAAAGGTTAATTTCTGTCTTCTGAATGTGAATGTGTTTTTAATGTCAATATCGATACCTGCTCAAATGAGTATCTAGTTTCGATACTAGTTTTAGTATCCCTAGTAATCCTAGTCCAGGTGCACTGATTTGAGTAAACATTTAAATATTATCTATTACAAGATGCATGCTTTGCATTGCATGCATTTCAGAATGTGTTTGATAATGTCTGTAGTAGGAATGCATATCTATGGGGTTCAAAATGATAAAGAAATTTGCACAGTTGCCTTAGAAATTAACATATCAACTAAATGTTACATCTTCTGAATGATGAAAATTACTCAAAATGTCACCTATAAACAGGAAATTGAAACCCATGAACATCCCAGTATGGTGCAATAATGGCTAATACAATAATCTACTAGGCTACATAAATCGCATTAACACTATGGGACTTCATCTGACATCTGACTGTTCTTTGTGATTCAAAGTTATGATTTTCCTCATTAAGACCAAATTTAGCCTTTTTAAAAATTGTGTATATTTTGAAAAGAAAAATAACATTGTTGTCTCACACTGCGCTACTTTAAAGGTGTGCAGCCAGTTTACACAAAATAACACCAATGGATATGGGATATTTGCAAAGGATAACTCTTGAACCCCACTGCAGTTTACTAATTCTGTGATTTTCTTTCATCGTTCAGCCATAATTTTTAAATGTATTTATGATTTTATATATATACTATCCTCCACTGTTCCCAGGGTCCATGTAAAAACCTGACATGCTTCCCTCCTGACGTGAAGTGCTTTGGGCTCTGCGATGTCGGCACGGTAACTGTCCCACTGATGAAGAATGATAAGATTATACAGCAACCGGCCAACTTCCTGGAGCTGGAGAAGGCTTACAGCGACTTTGCAACTAATTTCATCCTGACCTCCGCCCAGAAACAACAGCCCTTCTTCCTCTACTATCCATCCCATGTAAGTTACAGTATATATGCCAGGTTAGACTACTCATTTCATTAAAACATATTTAAGATTTAGCAAAAAATGTTTACTTTTTGTTTTGGTGAAGTTCACATTTTGTTTTCTGGTTACACATGGGCAGCAGATATGACTGCGGCAGAGGTAATTCCATAACTGTTACCTAGCAACCATAATGATAACAAGGGTCAAAACTTGTCTAAATTGCACAATAGTTCTGATTAGACTAATACAAATAAAACACTTTTATTTTATTTTTTTATTTTGTCAGAAAAATGGACGTCTGATGTTGCCTTGTCTTGCCCCTAGCACACGCACTACCCTCAGTATGCAGGCCAAAGAGCTGCTGGGAGGACTTTAAGAGGTTCGTATGGAGATGCTCTGGCAGAGTTTGATGACACCATAGGAGATATCATGGCCACCCTGGAGAAGGCAGGAGTCCTCAACAACACACTCGTCTTTTTTACGTCTGATAATGGGTTGGTGTCTAATTTGGCTTTCATAGTGATAATGATTTATCTTGTTTAAGTGGTGGGCGCTCTACCAGTATATTGAAATATCGTGTTTGGAAGCATATTGGGAGACAGTGTATTGTACATTGAAGGTGCACTATGTAACTTTTCTAATGGACGGTCTGCCACCTGCTTGTCTCAGTGGAGATGTTACAGCTTTCCTTAGAATGCTCCACAGTATGGCATTAAACTTGTCTATCTTGCTTTTATTAAATAACAGGTATATTTATTGCAAAAACATGCCTTGAAAATCTTGCAATATTTACTCAGAACAGGGTTGCATCTCCAAAAATGTAAATTGCCGAGGTGGCATTACCTGCTTGTTTCTATGGAGATAGCTTGTTGGTGATAGAAGTTTCGTGCCATACTGTGGAACATTAAGGCAGAGCAATAATATCTCCATGAAGACAAACAGGTGGCGTACCTTCCACCAGAAAAGTTATATAGTGCACACAAATGGTTTCAAAAAGAGCTGACTAAAAATGAGAGAAGCTTGCAGTGTGTATAGAGGGATATTTCTGCACTTTTTTGGTTAATTTTATTAGTTTTTCTTGAACTGCAACTAGGGTTGTCAAAAATCTGATCATACTAAAAGTATTGAAACTAGATAGTCATTTGAGCAGGTATTGTTACTAAAAAGTCACATCAACTGAACAGAAATTAACCTTTCCTGATCAGCTTTAGAATGATCTTGAGCTGTAGCAGAACAAGTATAAGACCAAATAGACTAGTATACGCCCACGGTCCACTATGGAACCTACCTGGACGACTGAGGGATTACACAGCTATAAGGTCACATGGTAATATAAAAGAAAGTACTTTGATTTAATGTTGAAAATGATATTCTATTGTCTAAAGAAAGAGTATGGTAATATAAAAGAAAGTACTACAATTTAATGTTGAAAATCACATTCTGTTGTCTAAATAAAGAGTGTTTTTTATTATTATCGTGATATTGGAATATGTCTCTGGGTACTACAATTTTGCCCACCAACCCAATGCATGCACAATACAGGCTTAGCCTCCTAACCAAGATCTGGTGAAGGGTACTTGAGAACGAATTTCTCTATGGGCACCAAGCACACTTTACTTCATATCTTATTTATACCCCCTTTTATCTGGCCTAGTAACAACATGTTTATCTAGTCCCGCTGTTCTTGTCCCGCACTTGGGACAAAGGGCAATCTATGTGAAAATGAAGCAGTACCAACTATCTTCTGCTTTATCCGGGGCCAGGTCACGGAGGCAGCAGTCTGAGCAGGGAGGCCCAGACTTCCATCTTCACACACAGTACACACTTTATCCAGCTCCTCCAGGGGATCCCGTGGCGTTCCCAGGCCAGCCGAGAGACATAGGCCCTCCAGTGTGTCCTGGGTCTTCCGCGGGGCTTCCTCATGCCCAGAACAACTCTCCAGAGAGGCATCCAGGAGGCATCCAGAGCAGATGCCCGAGCCACCTCAGCTGGCTCGTCTCGAAATGGAGGAGCAGCGGCTCTACTCCAAGCTCCTCCCGTGTGACTGAGCTCTTCACCCTGTCCCTAAGGCAGCGCCCAGCCACCTGTGGAGGAAACTCCTTTTGGCCGCTGCAATCTTGTCCTTTCGGTCATTACCCAAAGCTCATGACCATAGGTGAGGGTAGGAATGTAGATTGACCGGTAAATCAAGAGCTTTGCCTTTCGACTCAGCTCCTTCTTTACCACAACAGACCGATACAGCGACTGCATCACTGCAGAGGCCGTCAAACTCATGCTCCATGCTTCCCTCACTCATGAACAAGACCCCAAGATATTTGAACTCCACATGAGGAAGGGACTCCACACCTAGTGGTACGTCTTTTAATCCTGTTTGTCATTTTAGGCCTGAGCTAATGAGAATGTCGAGAGGAGGTAACGCTGGTCTCCTAAAATGTGGTAAAGGCACCACTTATGAGGGAGGCATGAGAGAACCTGCTATTGCCTACTGGCCCGGAACTATAAAACCTGGTAAGTACTGTGTTATGCTAATTCATATTCAAATAAGTTAATATCACACATTTTAGTTTCACAATTATTAAATTGAGGCATTGAATAGGTTGTGTTCACTTTTGATGATGTCATAATCTCAGATGGTCGGGAAGGGCCTATATAACTCTGGGAGATTTACTATTTTTGAAAGAAATGTCCAAAATAGAACTCCTACGTGGAATCTTATCATTATTTGTTGGGGATTAACTCCACAAACTTGCAATACTAATATCATAGTTTAAGGTCCTTTCAACTGACAACAATCACGGCTTTGGAGTTGAATAATGGCACCACTTTCTGAGGCTATTTTGAAAAACGTTGCAAAACTTGCAGGGCCTATCCACATGATAGGCCCTGTAAAGGCCAGTTCATAGTGAAAGTGCAGCTGTACCACTGAAAAATAAAAATCTAAATGAACACTGGGTGTCACTTGTTAGCTAGGGAACCTCTAATCAAAGGGTCAGTTCACCTGTTGTGTGTGCACCAGGCAGGCCAACAGTTTTGACCGTGGTTATGGTACATAACTTGAGATAGTGAAGTGGTAATAAACTAAGCTACCTAACTAAAGTTGATGAACTTGTTAAGTTCACAAACAATAAACCCAATGCAAAGAAGAGCCAAGTCCTCAATCTGTGGCAGCCCGCATCAGACATACCAAGCCAAACGCACCACAAGTCAGTTATGTTGATGATCAGAGGATAAGATAACAGGCCCAGTAATTACAGAGGTATTAACCATAAACCAGGTCAACAAGTCTCCAGTCTGCAAGACAGTTACGCAGCAAATTCCACCATAGAATTATGACCTGTCCTCCAGCTCATATTTGAATTATAGGGATTCTAGGATGTTGTGGTATCACATAAACTCAACCTATTACTTTATAAACATATCATCTATTTTAGGTGTGACTCATCAGTTGGGCAGCATTTTGGACATCCTGCCGACCTTTGCCAACCTGGCAGGGGCCAAACTTCCCTCTGTGATACTTGACGGGGTTGATTTGACAGAACTTCTCATTCATCAAGGAAGGGTGGGGGAAATAACATATTTACCATTCATTATTATTTATTATTTTAAGGTTAAATAGAAATACCATGTATAGTTTATTGTTTTATCAGAATTTTTAATACTTAAGACAGTGCTTGTCTTTTATCTTATTTGCAAGTAAATTTGATCAGCTGTAAATTATCCAAGTTTGCATGTAAATATGACAGATTTAGCTATAAAAGGTTAATTTGATCTGTATTCCTATGACAAGGTGAAAAGTCACACAGCAATAAGCACTGTTTGCAATAAAAACATATTGCCCAATGAAGAGATAATACAAAGAGACATTGGCACGTACAACATAAGCACAAAACAATACAGACCATGTATATCATTTTAGGGACTAATTGTCAAACACATATTGTTTATTTGTGTTATTTAGGCTTTGTTTTTTGTTTTGCAGAGTGCCCGTGAGACGATGATGTTCTACCCCACAGACCCCAGTGAGATGTATGGTCTTTTTGCTGTGCGGTATAAGAAATACAAGGCTCACTTTTACACAAGAGGTAGGCTTCGTAAACCTAACTATATAGACCCTTTAAAAGTTTGTTAACAAATTTATAAATTTTGGTATGGAGGCAAAAGTGAAGTGAAGTGGAACATAATGTAATTTCCATGAATTAGTCGCAGAATAAAATATGAAAATGCAAGTTTGTTTTGGCAAATTATAACCTTTTACAAATGCATTTTACATTATTTTATTTTTAAGAGATAATTTATGTACACACTTTGCATTTTAGCTGAAGGCTAAGACAAATACTTACAGAAATCTTGACCCCACACTTATCTAAAGAGATGCTACTGTTATGCTAAAATTTTTGGCTTGAAAATAGTATTTTTTACTTTTTTATATGCATTTTGTACCTTGGAAATTCAAAATTGTTCTTTAGTTTTATTAATGCATTTATTTTCTTGTTATAAAGACTTTAATCCATTAGCATTTAGATCTGATGCCAGTTAATCATTGAAAATGCACTATAATTTTGAACAACCTGATGACATAGCATTGGAAAGGGTCTCAGCTTCCTGGTATAGAGGTTATGCAGGGACATCACAACATTCAGCATTTTTAGAGTGAGTGGCAAGATTATGAGAGTCAATGGTGAGTAGTGATATTTTCTTCTGTAAAAGCTCAAAACACATCTAAAATTTGAAAGAGCTGTTCCAGTCTAATAACAAATACAAAAGTCTACAACTCTACGTGATTTTCTTGTTTTAGATGTTAGGTACAAACTAAATATTTAGCAAACAGTAGAAGAAAACCAGTTAAGCATTAGCTAAACAACAGGGGCACTGCAGACTACACACACTTTTATCACTGATATAGACTTTAGGATCAGACACAGTTGAACTGAACCTTTCTCTCCTTAAATAACATGTTTATGAATCCATGTGTTGAGGAGATTACCGGTAGTTGTTGTGAGGGTGAGCTGAAGTGTCCTTTATCTCCCCCTATTGTTGGCTAACAATCTATCTATCTGCACAGTTACAGCAACAACAGAGAAATTACTTTCAGTTATCATTTTGCAGTATAAAGCTAATCTGAAAAAAAAGCTCCATGGATAAAAATTAGACCAAAAAAAGCATATAAAATGATGTCAGTGCATAACCTCTGTATGCAACATTTTGAGGACTTTTTCCCATTCAAATGATGGCTCTTTCATCATTCTGAAAGCCATGGACACCAAATAATCAAATAAATATATGAAAAATATTAAACCACCATGTTCTCATCAGGCGCTACTCACAGCGGTACCACGCCAGATGCCGACTGCCCCATATTTGCTGTTTTGAAGCCCCGCGACCCTCCTCTGCTCTTTAACCTGGAGATGGACCCCTCTGAGAACTACCCACTGGTCCTGTCTGGCAAACCAGAGCTGCAGGACGTGCTAGAGAAGATCAAGCAGCTGAAAGCAGAGTTTGAAGCCACCATGGTGTTTGCCCAGAGCGAGGTATCAAAGGGAGTGGACCGCAACCTAGAGCCGTGCTGTAATCCACAGTGCAGTCCAAAACCAACCTGCTGCAGTTGCTAATAAAATGGTTTTTTTTTTTAATTGGTTGAACTCAGGGAAAGACTTGTTAATCTTTTAATGTGCTTTTTGCCACTTTTAAACTATATAACTAAATACTGATCATTTCTAAGACAATTCAACTTAAACTTTTTGTATAAAGTAGCTGGAGGAAATGAATGAAAACAGGGCTATGTAAACCCTCAAAATGACTGATTTGTATAATAAAAATGCCATAGCCTGCTGTATCTCATATACTGTAAATTTGAACTTGTCAGTGTTATTTTAACCATAGTTTTAAAACCATCACTGCTAGTAAAATGAAGTGTATAACAATATTTGTCACTGTAAAACTATTGTATGAATAATGTAGCTCATGTTTAATTGTGGTTTATGTTTTGTCATTTTACAACTTCTATGCAATAAAATACTAAATTTGAAATTTATATATGTTTGTCATTTAATGAGACAGTATGTAACTTTTTGGAGGTGGCACGTCACCTACATGATTACATGGAAAAATAAAGTTTAAAACATACTTCGGAACAATCTCCATGGAGATAGATAAGTTGTTTTCCATACTGAGTAATATTGTAGCCGAAGGAACAACATTTCAATGGAAGCAGGCAAAAAGAAACCCTCCTCTAGGCCAAATGAGTCAGGTTTGTGGAGTAAGGACGCATGATTTTTTTTGTATATCAGTGCAATAAATACAACCAAATTGAAACAAAACGAACTGGCTTTAAATCCAGTCAGTCTATACGTATATCTGACTGAACAAACCAGCGATAATATTACCTGCAAAATATAAACAACTCACCTATGGAGAACACATGACGTCAGACCTGCACTCTGCTCACGTGACAGCAGGAGGAAGTAGAAAAAAGTGTACTAACGCATGTAATAATCTCTCTTTCAAAATGATTCAATGCAAAACACCCAAACTCGTCTTCCGCGCACAACAGTTACGTTTAGATTATAACTGTAAAAATAATCCTCAAACAATCAATGGGTTTGAGGAAGTTTCTCATGTGGTTATTGTGGAACTGAATGCAGCCATACAAGTTCGTGTCCGCTTCCCCCGTCTGCTGTTGTCATACGCTCCTTTCTCTTCTGCAAACTTGCCGACAGCCAGGTGACTGAAAAACAATGGTGAACGTGATACCAGTCTTTTTGAACGTCTTGTGTCTGTGCTTCAGCTCCGCGGCGCCGCCAAACTTCGTTCTTTTCTTCGCGGATGATCTGGGGTTCGCAGATCTGGGTTGTTACGGGCACCCGTCCTCCGTGACTCCGAACCTGAACAGGCTGGCGAAGGGAGGACTGCGCTTCACCGACTTCTACGTCACTGTCGGCGGCTGCAGCCCGTCCAGGTGAGCCCTTTTACTTGATCCGAACTTTATCAGGAGGAGGAGGATTGCATTGGCCCCAAATACTCTTACTTAAGTACTTAAGAACTGCAGAATTTCCCTCTCCAGAAAATCTCCAAAAGTAGCCCATAGTATTGCCCATTACTCATTATAGTTGCAACTCCAAATGTTTTTTTTTTTCTGTAAACATGGGGTAACAATTCTCCATGCAAAATTTGTTAGTAGGTTGCCAATTTTTCATATATTATGCATATAGCTCTTGACAACGTAACTGATGCTCCAAATATGCTTTACTTTTAATTAGTGTAACATTTTTTCTTATATTGGACAACACAGTAGTGAGAGGTAACCTACATCAAAAAAAATTATAATACTTATGAGTCCATTCAGGTTTTGTGCAATATTTGAACCTCATTCACAATATTTATAGCGACGTTTTAGCACATTTCTGATGAATTGCCATAACATCTGCTATCTAAATATCATTTTAGGGACAGTTCAAAAAATAGATATTACTTTCTGTTTTATAGCCACACGCAGTATAACATAAAATGGGGTAGAAAGTTGGGAGAGACATACAGCAAATTGTGAGAGCCCTGCACCAACCCTTTGTTGTTGAGCCTTACTTTTACCGACCATATTAAACGTAACATTACTTACATGTGTTTTTGTATTTTTTTTTTTCCATTTTAATTCTTCTTTCCCTCAGAGCTGCTTTACTGACAGGCCGGTATGAGACCCGCTCGGGAATCTATCCTGGGGTGCTGTACCCAGGCTCCATCGGGGGGCTTCCTTTGAATGAGACCACTATCGCTGCCATGTTAAAACCTCTGGGATATGCCACCGCTGCTATCGGGAAGTGGCATCTGGGATTAGGGGCCAAGGGGATGTACCTTCCCACCAACCATGGATTTGACCACTTCCTCGGGATCCCATACTCTCATGATCAGGTCAGTGTGATTATTCAAGCAGGCATCATATTAATATTAACTAAAAAAAGGTATTCTACAAAGGGACTGAATCATTGTTCTGCATGTGATAGTGAAAGACTGGGATGTAGTTTTGCCATTTTCAGTTAAGTTTTATTTATGGCTTTAAATTTTAATTTCATTAACATAAACAAGACAGAGGCATGTTTATCAGTGCCATTTAACAACAGAACAGAAAATAGTTCAAATTATTCCTCCAAAATACTGAACTCTGCCCATTGATTTGCTATATAAATTATTATTATTATGTCATTAACTTGACCTATCAGTGTCCCCAGATATAAGGTAAACATGTTCAAATCAAATATAGCTACTGATAATAATTCTAAGATTTTTCCTTAATTCCAAAAACATTGGACATGAATTATGTTATAATTTGGTGTTTTGGATCGCAAGATGATTATCCAATCAGAAATCAAAATGAGCCTCACATGAGTCTCTCATTTGGATCTAGTTTCAATGCTGAAATCCACAACTTAAAATCAGATCTCTCGGATCTGAATTCTCACTACCTAAACCGTAGCACCTCCAGCCAATCATCAGTGCTAGTGCAGCCTCTGCAGTGAGTGAATTCTGGAGATTCTGAGCTTTCACATGAGACATGGCCTGTTCATATACCGAGAATGAGAAAAACTTGTATATGTCCTCTGTAAACAGGTTTAGGCTCTGGCAACCCAGGTTCAGCTGTGATTGTAGTACTTTTTTTAAAAAAGTAAGAGTGAAGGCTACATACAGTTCCTTTAATATGCACTGTACCTTTTCTAAATAATAAAAAAAAACCACTTGACTCAATAAATCTTGTCCTTTTCTGTAAAAACACATAGTACATTTAGGCTGAAACTGTAAACAATAGCTGTTTACAGTTTCAGTGTAGTTAGCTCCTCCTTTCAGATAGATATAAGTGTCCACCAGTCCAAGAAGTGGCTTGGATGAGCAGCGAAACGTCTTCACTCCTACAACTTTTTGTCCAGTTAACAGATATAACTTTGGCTTTTACTATGGATCAGATCTGGACGACTGAGGGATTACACAGACTACACATAGTACTGTTTTAATCGATAATCATAGTTCACCTTATCTTTGAATTTGTCTTTGAACTGTCAGTGGTCATTGGTGTATGTTAAGTGATTTCTAATCCATGTTTTTTACGCCATATACATCTATGACACATATTTTGTCGAGATTGCAGTTTTGTAATTCCTTCCAGGGCCCGTGTGCAAACCTGACCTGCTTCCCTCCGGACGTGAAGTGTTTTGGAGAGTGTGATCTCGGAGCCGTAACTGTCCCACTAATGAAGAACAACATGATCATACAGCAACCGGCCAACTTCCTGGAGCTGGAGAAGGCTTACAGCGACTTTGCAACCAATTTCATCCTGACCTCCACCCAGAAGCAACAGCCCTTCTTCCTCTACTATCCATCCCATGTAAGCAAGTCTACAATGAAGAAAATCATCGTATTAGATATCAGATGCTAATTGATACTAAAACTTGAAACTAGATACTAATTTGAGCAGGTGTCGATACTGAAAAAACCACTTCACAGGGCAGAAATGAACCTTTCCTGAATAGCTTTAGAATGATCTTGACCTATATCAGAACAAGTATAAATATAATGGTAATATAAAAGAAATGTACTATGATTTAATGTTGAAAATTACATTCTATTGTCCTAAGAGTTTAGTTAAGAGGTTTTTTTTGTTTTTTTTTTATTATCTGTTGAAAATGACATTCTATTGTCTTAAGAGTTTTTTTTTTGTTGTTTTTTTTTATTATCATAATGGTATTGGAATCTGTATTGAGTATTGAGTCTATTCGTTAGTATTGAAATCGAGTTTGACATTTTAGTATCATGACAATACTGCAGTAAACTTTATTCATTGTACCTTTTATATCAAGTACAGAATTGGATAATAATCCGTTATAACATGTAATTACATTGTACTTTACTACTTTACTGACTTAGGTGTATGAGGGTTTGGTTAACATATTGCAAATTGTAACGCATTTCATCACATTGTAGTTTATGACAAGGTGCAATGTGTCAAGGGAGGGTAGTATAAAATCATGTGTACTTTGTATTTTATTTTTTAACAATGAAGTATTTACATCATACTACTTGGTTTAAAACTGCCCAGGAGCGTCAACAATGAAGGAGGAGAAAACTGAGCTAAACAAATGCGTTTGATGTTGTAAATACATAATAAGGGTGCATTCAGTCAGTTGTCCTGATGTAGACTTGGTTTGGAACTGTTTTAGTCCTGTTTTAGTTCTAGTTTAGTCCAGGTTTAGTTCAGAATTTGGGCTCAGATTATTCCCAACTTTGGCATGGTGTATGTTACAACAGCATGATTTGGGAAAAATGTCTAATGGTGATTTTTGACAAGTATTAGATTTGCTGTTTATGTTTTAACAATAGGATTCTGTTCAAAGTTCACCTTTTAAACACGTCCAGAAGAATTGACAAAAAGACAGAAATATGAACCGGCAAACTAATACAAGAATCACAGTTCAGAAGATGTTTGTACAGATCAGGGTTAGCAGTTTTTATGTAAAGTAAGACAGGATATTTTGTGATTTGCTAATTGTGCCCATTCAAATTGCGATTTTGATTTGATCATTATTAATTCAGAATTTGGGCTCAGATTATTCCCAACTTTGGCATGGTGTATGTTACAACAGCATGATTTGGGAAAAATGTCTAATGGTGATTTTTGACAAGTATTAGATTTGCTGTTTATGTTTTAACAATAGGATTCAAAGTTGTGCTTTTGTTTGAATTACCTTACTTCTGACATCGAGAGCTAATTGCCTTTTTCCCCTGTAGCACACACACTACCCCCAGTTCGCGGGCATCAGGGCAGCGGGGAGGACTTCCAGAGGTCCTTTTGGAGATGCTCTGCTGGAGTTTGATAACACCATCGGAGACATCATGGCCGTGCTAGACAAGACTAAGGCTCTCAACAACACTTTGGTCCTCTTCTCCTCATTGTGCCCATTCAAATTGCGATTTTGATTTGATCATTATTAATCTTGCAGCCCTTGTCTATGTTCAAGTGTGAACGCAGCCTAGGACACAATGGATATATAGGAGTTACCTATTGTAAATATGTTCCTTTTTTCAATTTTGCAAGGCTGACTTTTCAAAGTTGTGCTTTTGTTTGAATTACCTTACTTCTGACATCGAGAGATAATTGCCTTTTTCCGCTGTAGCACACACACTACCCCCAGTTCGCGGGCATCAGGGCAGCGGGGAGGACTTCCAGAGGTCCTTTTGGAGATGCTCTGCTGGAGTTTGATAACACCATCGGAGACATCATGGCCGTGCTAGACAAGACTAAGGCTCTCAACAACACTTTGGTCCTCTTCTCCTCAGACAATGGGTTTGTGGTTCCTCTTACTCACTGCTTAATGAAATATTGTCTATTATATATATCATAGTGCTATATTACTATCATACAGCACAGAGATTGGGATGTAGGGCTGTAATCGACTCAAGAAATTCTCGATCGATATGTCCTGCTGATCGACTAATCGACAAAAAAGGGTGTGTGGTAAAAGCTCTTAAAACAATTATGTATCTCTTTGTATCTGACCCAAACTGCAAGATTACACCTCCATGGGAGTTCATGCAAAAGCAACTATTTATCCAGGAAAAGGTACAAGGAAACAATGTATTATATAAAGAGAGATTCAACTTGTGAATCATGAGTTTAATCTGTCTTTTTACATATAAATACCAAAAATTACAGAATCTTCCGCTAATTAAATCACTAACTTTCTGCTGTGGTCCAATATAATTCCTTATAATCTAAATAGAATGTGTTGACTAATACACATTTTGGTCGACTAAGACACCATTGACCAATTAATTGACTAAACAACTAATGGCCTCCAGCTAGGCCTGTCACCATAATTACTATATCGACTTATCATTCAATAAATTAAAACCGGAACAATAACTTTTGGGGGTCAATATTTATCTTTGTAGTAGGGGGTTATTTTTTCTACAATATGATAAGATTTGAGCTGTAGAAGGTTGAATTATGAACTAAAATTACACAATCTAATGACTTAAGTGTTGCATTCTGCTTTTCATTTATACAGCTAAACAATATTTAGCAATATTGTACATTTAGAATACTTTTTTGACATAATGCTGCTTTATGGTTTGGTTTCAATATGATCGTTTATCGTCTATATTAACTTTATAAATATATCACACACAAAATGTGTTATTGTGACAGGCCTACCCACAGCTCTACTGGGTTATCAGAAATGACTGATCTTATGACTAAATAAAACTCTAAAAATGTTAAAGTATATTGTAAGAATTAAATTTTAGAGGGATCATAAAAATGTAGAACCATAATGTCTTTAAAGTTGCACTATGTAACTTTTCTAGTGAGGGGTCACTCACCTGCTTGTCTCAATGGAGATGTTATAGCTTGTTGTTCCACAATATGGCATTGAAATGATCTATCTTGTATTTATTTCTTTATGATACCTTAAAAAACATGAATTCTTACTGTGTGCATGGTCGCCTCTTTAAATCGAATCTACACATATCAATACCCCAAATGATTTTTTAAGGCTGATTCAGTAAAACTAGTAGACATGGTAACTGTTCTGTTGCATGAAGAACAGGCGCAGAGGCACGGGAATCATTCTGTAAACCTTTTTGTCGGTTACAGCAATACAGTCGGCTTAAAGGCAGCGTCCAGCACAATTCAAAGCAGAGTCTAAAGCAGAGTCTATCTAATGGCAGAGTCGAACAAAGTGAGATTACACCAGAGTTTTTATGGTTCTCCCTTAGTGGGAGTCATTCACTACTGTATGAAAGGAGCCTACAGAGAAAAATGTGGCCTTGACCAAAATGACTGAAATGTAGCTGCTGTAACTGTTGCAAGGGAAACAGAATGTTTTGTACCTCTGTAAGAAAGCAAGCAGTGTATTATATTTGTATATTGTTCACATAATCTATTTGATTGTGTGAACAAAAGTGAATTAGGGATTAGAAGTTTTACATGTGTTATGCCTGGCTCAGGTGCACAACAAAAAGAGGAGATGACGCGGAGTAAATACATAGTGTATGTTTACTTTCACAGCCATCCTAACAAGGGTTGTCAAAAGTATCGAAAATCAGATGCTAATCGTTACTAATACTAGTACTAAAAAACACATTCACAGGACACAAATGCACCTTTCCTGAATAGCTTTAGTATGATCTTGAGCTGTATCAGAACAAGTATAAGACCACATAGTCCACTATGGAACATACCTGGACGACTGAGGGATTACACAGATATAACACCACATGGTAATATAAAAGAAAGTACTATGATTGAATGTTGAAAATTGCATTCTATTGTCTAAAGAAAG
>KN469839.1:47177-88904 GCA_000787095.1 Periophthalmodon schlosseri
AATTGGTATCGAGTATCAAAATCAAGTTTGAAATTTTAGTATCGTGACAACATTAATCCTAACACTCATACACTCTAACAAATGTCTTGTTTATTCCAGGCCTGAGCTGTTGCGGAGGTCTCGTGGAGGTACTGCTGGTCTTCTGAAATGTGGTAAAGCGACTACATATGAAGGAGGGGTGAGAGAGCCTGCCATTGCCTACTGGCCCGGAAGGATCCAGCCTGGTTAGTACATTGTGCTGTTATACTCTCTTACAAGGGCGGACAATCCAATGGGTGGAAGTGTCTTTTTGGTAACTTTATTTTAACTTTAGAGGCAAAAACAGCTGACCCTTTGAACTGACTTTTTACAAATTACAGTCCTAGCAAATGTCAAACTCAAATGTCAAAAACTAAAAGCATTTTATTGTCTGATAATCACAAAGTGTGTGGTTAGCATGCTAGTTCTTAGCTTATCACCACAACAATACCCCGCTCTGGTCTTTGAGAGTTGTGAAAAGCGCTTATAAACTCATCACAGTAAATAATTAGGATGCTCTGAATGCATAAGGTAAGTGAGGAATAACTTTGGACCACTGGAAACCATTTAAAATGAACTAGTTCTGTTTTTCACATTTTAAAACAGTAACAATCAGATAGAGCACCTTTAAGTTGGCATTTCAGAACTAACTTTTCAAGCCATTTATTCACAGAAGCAAACAGCGCAGGATATATGTTTATTTGTATATATGACATTGCATTTGGTCAGGTGTCACTCATGAACTGGCCAGCACTCTGGACATCCTGCCGACTATCGCCAAACTGTCAGGAGCCACACTGCCCCCTGTGGCTCTGGATGGAGTGGACATGACAGACATCCTCCTCCGTCACGGCACGGTACTGATGTTTTTACATGCATTTTTAGGTCATGTGTTTTTGTGAAGGTTAAACTAGATTATTTTGCAGAGTAAAAGAGAATCCATGATGTTCTGGTCCCTAAACCCCAGTAAGAAGCATGGGCTGTTTGCTCTAAGGCTGGGGAAATACAAGGCATATTTCTATACAGAAGGTACGCTTCTTTTTTACTGAGACAAAACTGATCTACTAACTCAGAATTAGAATCAGATTTTTATCAGTTCAATTTACTTACTGTCCCTTACTGCATTTAAACAGACAGAATAGATTACCATTATTATGCAAAACTGCTGTTAAACATTCTTTAATATTGTTCCCAAATAAAAAATACCTGGAACTGTTTTTTGTTTTACTCACTCACTGTTCCATCAGCCGTTATGAGGTGGTGCCTTTTACTTCCAGAAAGGATTATTGTGTGTCTATGCATCTTTTTCAACTCGTTCAACAAGCATCTCTTGTAAATACCAGCAGCTAATAGTTTTAGCCTTATTTAAGCTGCTTAACATCAATCCACAGACCACTGACTGACAACGACGATACTGTATATACAGAAACCATAAATGATTCATTTTTTACCTTGAATAGTAACACTAATCGTATCTGTAACTTGATACTCAATTCATGGCATGACATGGCCCACTATTTAACTTTTCTGGTGGAGCATCCACCGGCTTCTTGTCTCTGCAGATGTTATTGCTTGAATGTTCCATGGCATTAAACGTATCTATCTTGCTTTTATTCATTTATGAGGGTTTTTTTTTTATTGCTAAACTATACCTTGAAAAACATTCAATTCAATTCATTCTTACTGTAAGCAAGGTCACCTCTCCACTGATCTGCCCTGGTGTTCACCATGGAGATAAATACCTTAAATGCCTTAAATTATACCTTAAATACCTGTGTTTTGTCTGCCTGTCCACACAAACACTAAAACATAATTCATAAACCTGATACCGACCACTCTCTCCTAACTAAGCATTATTTTCCCCCAGGCTCGATCAAAAGCAGCACAGTACCAGACCCTGATTGTGTCGCCCCTCTTCAGTTCCACGACCCTCCTCTCCTTATCGACCTGGAGAGCGACCCGTCAGAGCACTACCCCCTCTCGCTGAAGGAACGCCCTGATCTCCAACACGTTCTGGAAGAGATCATGAAGGTCAAAGCCAGCCTGGAGGCCTCCATGGAGTTTGGAGAGAGCCAATTAGCAAAGGGACAGGACCCAAGTCTAGAGCCCTGTTGCAACCCAGAGTGTAATCCCAAACCAAGCTGCTGCCAGTGTCCGTAACTGTACACGTCGTGGTAAGGGCATTATTATTTTTACATATGCTTAGATGAAGATGCTATTTAATATTTTTAAATAAGACATATTATGCAAATTTTACTTTTTATAGCTTTTGACAGTGCTGTAATTGTTTTGAGAGTAATTCATGGGTGTTTGAGTAATCTTTATTCTTCTGCATTCAAGACACCACTACTCACAAAATGTTTGTTTTCCCCTATACACGCCCACTGCACTATACCTACATTTTCTCCGATTTTTTTTCTTCAGTGGTGATACACATAGGATTCACCAGGGTCACGTAGACATTTTTGGTACAAATGAAAAAAAAATTGACTGTTCGCCTTTGAGATTTGTCATCATGGCGTAGTCAAGTGAAAATAAGGACCACAGTTTCTTTTATTAAGTTGTTTTAGATCAGTATTGCAAGTTAAAATGTCACAATTCTAAAATAATGATCCACATATAACTAGAGAACATATAGATACATAATAAGTCTTCTTTAAGATAACATTAGAATATTGAAGGAGTATATTTGTATATGAAAGGTCCCCTATTATTCTAAAATGACATTTTTATGTTGTTTCCTCATTAAAAAACTTATCTGGAATTATGTTTTTCTATGTCTCAGTAATTCTGCAAATATTATTTCATTCAGATAATTTCAGCTCTAACATTGCCGTTACTACACAACACTAATAAACCTCAAAACATGCAGCTATTGTATTTGCCTGCAAATGTGTTTCTTCCCTTATCAGTGAATCAGCTGGTGATTTATATATAGGGAAAATCATGACCTTTAGTTGTTCTCCGTACACAGTATTATTTTAATGAATACAATGTCAAATGATAAACTGAAGACAAATATATCTAATGCATTATATAAGCTCTTAAATGGCCTACAAACTGCCTCTGTGGAATCCAGTAAGACGACTTGCTGTAGTGTGTTGCCATATGTTCTTGTTAATATGTACAGGTATGTTGTAGATTTGAATTAATCTGTTCTTGTGTGAAATATATGACAAAATAAAAGAAAACCTATGAAATACCAAGTCCATGGTGTCCAATAGTAGTTGTGTAAAGAATGTGTATTAAGAAAAACAGGGTTCCTGCACATCCTGGAAAACCTGGAAAACCTTGAAAAAATTGGCCTGAAAAATTAGAAAAATGGTCAAACGTCCTCGATTTGACCTCTCTTTGTTTTGCTGTATTAGGCTATTGGATACATAATAGGGACTGTTACTGCAGTCACAGTAAAAAGAGCAGTTGGGATCTTGAAAAGCCTTTTCTAAAATGCGGGAAATTACACCTATTTTGTACAAAATGTCGTGGGGGAGGACCCCCAAATTCCCCTATACTTTTTAAATTACCTGCTATATTCATGAACTTGCCATCACACAAAGCCGTCCCTAATTTTCCTTTTAATAAGCACAACATAAGGGTGTGGTACCTGGTAATTAATTAAATGCAAAATTAATGCCATAGTGTGGAACATTCCAGGCAAGGCAAAAGGTTGGTTCTCTCCAGAGACACCTCGCTGCTTCAAACTATGAAACAGCCATAAAATCATAAATAAATGAATGAACACCACACGCAGTAAGATTTCAGACATCAAGCATATAATTTATTCAGAAGACCAAACCCATGACAAGGCAGAGTGATGTAACGCTTTTTTTGTACTTTTTGTTTTAAACTTACAAGTCCTCGAGTCATTTTTTTTCAAAGATACAAGATATGATATGTATGCTGTCTGTCACATACTCTTTAGCTCCTGGGTACAGTGGAAGGAGGATTGTGTCAAAGTTGGGTTATTGTTAATGTATGTGGTGTGGAGGCTATGGGACCTGTCTTCAAAGCCTGCTGCTCTGTGCTGTAGCTGACAGATAATTGGACGAATTGGTGAATGCACTGTGAAAACTGAATATCGCAAAATGCATGGCTTCAGATATGTTTCTGTATTTGACTACTTTAGATTAGTTTCAATACACTTTAAGAAAACTGTCCATGGACAGAGGTGGGTAGAGTAGCCAAAAAATTGTACTCAAGTAAAAGTAACGTTACTTCAAAATAATATTACTCAAGTAGAAGTACAAAGTAGTGGTCCAAGAATTTACACAAGTAAGAGTACAAAAGAATGTGCAAAAATTACTACTCAAGTAAGAGTAAGAATAACTGGTGAGACATGACATCTGTTTCATAATTTGAATGTTATCCAAAGGAAAAAACATTGCAATGCAAAAAATCAGCTCTTTTTCAAACGATAGACACAAAAATAAAACAAAATCATATCTGAAGGAGCTGTGCAAGAAACACAAATGTTCAAATCATTTCATATTGTCAGCATAAAGCTTTTGTCACTTGTAGACTTACTCACAGTGAGAAGAGTGACCAACTTTTACTCAAGTAAGAGCACTGTTACTTCAATGCAAATATTACTCAAATAGGTAAATAAGTATGCTGCTGGAAAAGTACTCTGAGAAGTACAATTTCTTTAAGTAAATGTAACTGAGTACTACTCACCTTTGTCCATGGAGTAAGATTTTATTTACTTATTCAATTAGCTTTGTTAAAGCTGCATTATGTCATTTTTATAGTGGACAGGATGACCCCCACCCTGCTTGTCTCCATAGAGAGACTTTGCTTGGAATGTTACTATGGCATTAAACTTCATCCATCTCCATGGGGACAAGCAGGTGATGCCACCAGGTCAAGTCACAGGTGACATCTGTAGAGAGGCGACCCTACTCACTTTTAAGCCAGTATTGAGCAATAAAAACATGTGTAATTGAATAAATGCCAGATAGAAGTTTGATGCCATACTGTGGGGTAAATGGAATCTCCATGGAGAAGAACAGGTGGTTGGCCCTTCATCAGAAAAGTTACATAGTGCATCTTTAAGTGTCATTTTCTTACTCCACTGTCTGTCCTTTTTTCACCCCGAAATTAGAAACAAAGAGATATCTTGACAAGTACAAAGATCTAGGCAAAGTAACTAAATAAATCTAGTTCTAACTACTCAAACCAAGACATGTATTCAGAAATCAAGCCATTTGAACTCATTATGATATTCAGTTTTGCAGTGTGCTGTACATGGGGTTTAATGGTTTCCCGATGGCAGCTGCCTCAGTCACATTATGTAATTGTGGAATGGTGAATGTAGAAAATCACATGACACAAATATGGCCTAAATGTGCTGTCGTAGCCGATCTGAGTTTCCAGGACAACACCTTTATAAAAAAAAAAAAAAAAAAAAGACATTCGTGAACTTACATTATTGCAAATTACAGACATTGGTGTTGTTTAGTCATTCTTTAGCGTGTCCTCATTGAAATGCCTTTAAATCCAGGTACATATTGGTACAACATAAAAAGACAGCACACAATCTTGAGTCTAGATTCTAATAATATACATGATATAATCGACAGCGACACGTATTTTGATAACCTTCTGCTAAGTCACTTTCAGGAAATGTCTTCAGTTTTGCTGCAAAGATTGTGGGCAGGGTTGGTATTTATGGATGGTATAATAAAATGTGTTTGCTATCCTGTTTTTTCCTTTATTGAAATCAACATGTCACAAATATGGTGGCTAGAGTATTATTACTAAACCCAGAGCAGAACAGTCAAAAGTATGTGGGTGTCTAAGCTAAGAGTATTATTAACTGGTTGTAAAGTTACGTTGGATATTTTGTTGTATTGGCTCCCCAGTGTGAAATTCAGCAAGCAGTGCATCTTCAAAGTGGACAAAAGTACAATGTTTCTAATATACAGACAGACTGACGATGACTGCTCGGTACAATCTCTAGAAAATGTCTGTTACACTGTTTGCCGTTAACCCTTTCGTCTCCGCTCCTGCAGGGTGGTATGTAGACCTTCCCACCTGCCCCACCCCCGTCTGATGAGCCTGTATGCATACTCTCTATACATGTATTTACAACACACACACTACGTATTGTACGTGACACAGGGTAAGCTTAGACCAAGGACAGTTCACTTCTCTCTATGTTGTTCCGATGCCACTATCAGTCCGAATCAAAACAGCAGTTTGTCAATAATGAACAAATACATATGTACAGATTATTCCAGACCAGCCTTCAGGTTCTTTACTCACATTCAAGCTGTTTGCCATTCTCTTAGATATGTGTTCTGGTGTTAGTGTGTGTACGTGTGCGGTAACCCTACTAGCCATGCATTGAAAAGTGAAACAGCAGTAGGTATATTGTAAATATTCGAAAATAAAACCCTTTAAAGAGCTGCTCAGCATCTTAGTTTTGTATAATAGAAAAGAGAACAGAAACAGGCATTCCGTCCATCCAGGCGATGGGCGTAAACAAAGAGAGGGGTGGGACTTGTCAGTCAAATGCCTAGCATATTGTATAGATGAACATCCCAGTCTCTGTGGGCAGATTCAACATAAGCCCTCACTGACGGTGCCCTCTGGTGGCGAACTTCATGATTGACAATCTGCAGAGGCATGGTGGTTGTCACGGCAACACTCTACTCCAGGTAGATGTCCTCTGTGGGGCAGGCGTACTCCAGGTGCTCCTGGTAGTATTCCTGGAAGGCCCGTCTACAGAGGCACAGAGACACAACAGAATTAGAATTATTACTGAAAGTGCATATGACAGGTTAGACTGCTCATTTCACTAAAACATAGTTAACATTATTATATTTAGGATTTTACTACAAATCTTGCCAATTTTTTTCTAGTTTTTAAATTTTGGTGAAGTTTATCACTTTACTTCCTGGTTGGACATGGACAGCAGATGTGACATAGGTAGATGTATTCCCTTTTAGAACTCAGCACGACTGTATTTTTGTCCCATTTCTTTGAAACTTCTTTCCCCAAAAACTTCTTCTCTACTTAAGTGATGTAAAACTATAATATATATAAATAACATGAAAAACTGTCATATGCACTTTAATCAATCAATCTGCCAGTCTGAAGAAACCACTATATCTGTCACTATATGTTTTTGATGAATTATATCTTTCCTATCTTTTGTTGTGATGCACACTCTTAAAATATATGTGATTTTCCCCATTGTGAGATCCATAAAGTTATATCTTATACCACAAGGTTATATCTTAGACCAGAAGGACATTATAAGCTACTGTATATATAAGACATCCTAAACATAGATTAAGTTGTCACTCACCCGACACACTCTGCTACAGGTCGCATGGACTCCTGGGACACAAAGACGTGGCAGGCGAAGCGGTTGAGCATGGGGTGCTTAGTGATGAAGCCAAAGTAGCTGTGGAGATGCACATACAATCACATACAATGATGCAACAGTCACATGGTACAGTCCTATCAGCACTACCGCTCCTGTGTGTCTTACCAGTTATTCCTGGGATGGCACCCGCAAAACGAGATGTTCTTCATCTGGAAGAAGTGACTACATCTGTCGAACTGGAGACAAAACAAACAAGCAGAATGGAAAGTTAAACAAATTCACAGACAAATTTTTAAGTAACTGTGTAAAATCAATTAGGTTTTTATGGAATTTTAGAACATTAGTTACATCAGATACAAGTTAACATGATATATGTCTCTGTACCTCATTGAAGGTGTCATATTCATCCTCCAGGCTCATGATGAGCTTGACTCCCTGCAGACTGATCTCCAGCTCACACAGAGAGGGTGGGCGCACATGCACTGTTCTTTTCCTCGACATTGCAATCTAAACGACAAGGACGCTAGGTTTTACAATCATCATATAAATGTTAAAAAGGCAACAATGGCTCCGGATTCCATTATCCAAAAATATTAAACCTGTAAATATTTTTAATTAATATTGTATTTCTAAATATAAAAAACACAAAACTAAGAAGTAGCCATTTGAATTACTTTTAACCTGCTTGTTTTTATCTGACTCCAGTTATAATATTGATGTGAGAACGACAGTATATACAGTTACATCATGTGCTAAAATAATATATATGATATATGAAACATAAGCTTTCAAATCTAAATTTCCAAGACAAGTGCGAAGGAAGCGATCTCACTTTTTCCATGTGACAATTGTACAACCAGATATTTTCTCACCGTGTTATAATAATAACAACACTAAAATCAACTGTTTAACTTCCCTAATAGCATGTGTTCTGTTCAATTTACCTTTTGCATTGCTGCACACAGGATACCATTTCCTTGGTGATAAGGTACTTCGACTGACCCCAAGAACTGAACACAGAATGTCTCCATCCAAGCTGGGTTCCTCTTCATCCCTACACACACATACACATAAAACATTTAGATATTCTTTACATATACAAGACTTCATTTTAAACCTAAAAATCCTACACACCAAGCAGCTCTTTGGACGCCCCCATGACTTCTGTGGCGTAGAAGGCTGGGAAGATCCCCCTCTCTCCCGTGCGCATGTTGTACCCTCTGTACCAGTAGTCATCCTCCTCTTCCTCCACAAACAACGGGTCATCCACGTCTAGCTCCAGCTCGTCTGCATGTCTGGGGATAAACCTGCAGAGGGAGCCAGAGCACACGCGTCAGTCAGTATGCACGGGCCTATTATTTTCTCTGAGAGAAAAGCATGTGTCTGGTGTCGGGTGACTCCCATGGGCTTAGTGGTGAGAGAAGAGATGTGAAAGTGCTGCAAGATGGTGGGTGGGTTTTTAGTGGAGGCAAAGAAAATCTAATAGGAGCTAAGAACTGTGTATTGTTCATACTGTTTACAAGAACAATATATACCATAGGGTTGTCAAAAGTATCGAAAATCAGATACTAATCGATACTAAAACTAGATACTCATTTGAGCAGGTATCATTACAAAAAAAGTCACATCAGCAGAAATGAACCTCCACCCTACCCCTGAAAACTTACATAGTACATGTTTATTTTATGTGATTTAATAAAATCAATCAGTCTTTTTTTTTTTTTAAATATAATGTAATGTTCACTAATAATAAATGTTCAGGTTAAAGTATTTAGTTAAACACTAAATGAACTTTTTTGCTACTTTTTTCCTCCTCCTAACTCTTTTCTTTCGTCCTCCAGGTACTGTTTAGCAGCTCTATTTGCAATTTGGTTGTGGGCGGGGTTTAGGTGTTTAGTTCCACTTTAACCATTTTTGGATACATTTTATATTTCTCATTAAAATATCATCGATACTGGAGTCTGAAGAAATACAATCCTGTACCAGATATTTCATGCATTTTCCAGAAAAGAACAGAACGGAAATGTCTAATTGTTGCAAGCTTCATTACCCTGCTATATTTATTCTCCCACATATAATAATAATGATTGTGCATGCCCTCCATCTCCATTAAACACTAGGACAGCAGAATGTTGTGATGTCATCTGAACTCCCACATACAGCTGGTGGCTAATGTGCTAATTAGCATCGTCCCAGCAGCCCTTCAAGCCTGCTGCACCACAGACGTCAGCTCATTCTAATGTGATTAAGTCCCTTGCTGTATGGAATAAACATGGGTGAATAGCATACAATATCACACTGTGTCCAAATGACTGATATGGTAAGAAAAAATGAGCAAGGTCGTAAAAAAAGTTCACCAGATATTATAATAAACGCCATCAGTCAAAACAGGCTTGTGGTGTGCAAAAGGAGATGCAGAATGAGGAAGACAGATAAGCAATTCAAAATACAAGTAGTGGACTTCAAAATATTGCTACTTGAGAAAGAACAGAACCATTCTTTGCCTTTGAAAATCTCCAACCCAGGCACACTGTTTTACCAGCATTGGCCTATTATGACTATATTTTACTCATAAATTGGCAGGAATGGAACACTGATCCGGAAATTTAGTAGTTCTAGTGCAATGATGTCAAGCCTCTTTGCATGTATAATTATTATTAGCTTGTTTAGCTATTGGCGTAGTTGTCATGCTATGGATAATTTTGCATGCCTCTCATAGGTGGTTTAAGGATTATAGAATATGATGATGTCATACTTCCATTTTCCCTTATTGATTACATTGTACTTGTCCAAAAAGAAAAACTGACAAATGTTGAATCTGATCATTTGTAGTAACTTGGCCCCTGACCTGTTTATGCAACAACAAAATTCTTTATGATAACATTATTATTGGCCTACAGAATGTTGTGATGTCATCTGAAAGCCAGCAAAATTGCACAGTAGTGAACGGTGCTTTACCTGTAGACCGCTCTGTGAGTCTGGTCCCTCTCCTCTCCATTGATGGTGCAGGAGAACAAGCCGAAAGATTCTGTGCCTTTGGAGAACAATACAGTGATTAAACTGCAATAATCTACAATAAGATTTTGTCATGTTTGGCATGGTATGTCATGCTAAGAGCCAACAGGGAAGAAATAAAGAGACGCAGACCTCTTTTTATAGGCAAATCACACTTTGTTAGCGTTAGCGGTTCACAGCTATTTTTAGAAGCTTGGGTAACACAGAAATTAACAACACAGACTCCAAGAACCTTTAAGTTGCCCCAAGCAATGCTACACCATTTTGCTATGAATATAAGATTGTATGATCAGATGTCAATTTGTTTTAATTAGATTTTCAATTTCAGTATCAAAACTCCTGTCTGTAAATTATCCAAAAATACTCGTAAAGGCGCTGTACCTGATTTTTACTGTCTTAAAACGTGAAAAAAGAACTAGTTCATTTTAAATGGTCCAAAATTATTCCTTACTTACTTCATGAATTCTGACCTTCCTAATTATTCACCGCAATGAGTTTATAAGTGTTTTTCACAGCTTTCAGAGACCAGAGGGAATGATGAGGCAAAAGATACAGGCCCTTTAAACCATAGCCATACCGCAACTCTACACCAAATGCGAGAGTAGTCTTACTGGACGAGCGGGTGGTGCTGTTGACAAAAACGTTGAGGAATTTCTTAGAGAAAGGCATGTCTGCTTCTGGAGAGGAGTCTTCAGAGGAGCTCAGTTCAGGGTGACCCTCCTCCTCCTCTTCCTCTCTGTCGTAGACCACATCACTGGGCCTCAGCGGTTCTTCGTCACAGATTGTAGAGAGCTCACTGTCATCACTGAGAACCGAAGTGCACCTAAAAACAGAACATAGTACGTAATGGAAAAGGTTGTGTTCATGTTCTACAATTTGATGATGTCGCAATTTCAGATGGAGGGCAGAACTTAGATAACTATGGGAGATTCATGGTTGTTACATTTCCAAACTTGGGATCCACAAACGTTGAATCTTATGGGTATTTGTTATGGATTGGCTTCACAAATTTGTTTTATTAATCTCATGGCTTAAAGTCCTTTCAATTGACAACAAGGACATCTTTGGGTTGAATAATGGCACTACTTTTCGAAGCTATTGTGAAAAAAGAATTTCCCTTTTGTTTATTTATACAGACAGAAAAGACATTTAACGCTGTGCCAGTTTTTGTTTTGTGTGGATAGGCTCAGTAATTACAAAGATATTAACCATAAACCAGGTCAACAAATCTGCAATCTGACAGTTAAACAGCAATTTCCAGCATAGAATTCTGTCCTGTCCTCCAGCTCAATGTTATACATAGGGATTTTAGGATGTTATGTGTTGTGTTAACTGAACCAATTCACTCAAGAAGCTACTGTGTAAATTCTACCATGAAGATTAGACAGCCTACCTATTACCTTCTATGTTCTTACTTCCTGTTACCTGTTTGTCACAATCAGTCTTATACCGTTGCTCCTCAATCAATCATCTTTCAAACTAATTATATAAAGCGCTCTCTCTCCCCTTTTTCATCTGGTCCTTTCAGCTGGTGCAACCCTCTGTCGCCTTTCTGCAGCAGTAGAAGCATCAGTCACCTCAGCTTCTCCAACTCCTCCATCAAATTGGGGACTATACGGCATTGGACTCAACCTAGAACTAAACCTGGACAAGACCAGGACTCAACCAAGTCTAGAATAGCACCAAACCAAGGGTGCGTTCACACTTGCACATTCACCACATCAAAATGACTAAACTAGGACTAAGCCTGAACCTAAACCTAGACTAGACAAGACTAAAATGGCCTCAATTTAGAACCAAATAGCAATAAGTGTGCTTCCCAAGTCTACATCTGGACTACACCGGGACTAAACTAGGATCAAACCAGGATCAAACCAAGACCTAACCAGGGCAAGTTTGAATACAGTCTTTGTACGTCATTCTTGCTTTACATTTCCTAATATAGTGTAATTAACCTTTTAAGACTGACAAGTTCCAGCGTTGTATTCTCGTCCACCACTAAAGTGTACTTCATGGAGTCATAGGCCAGCCCGTCGTCCTCGCTCTGCTGCTGTCCTCTGTCACACAGTGGAAGGTCGTGTTCAGATGGGACAGGCTCTGGAACACTGGGGTCAATGGGCGGTGAACTGTCTAACTCCAGGCCCCTGTAAGCAGACGTGGGTAGAGTAGTTAAAGTAAAAGCAGTCCAAAAGTGGCAGAAAAATATGACTCAAGTAGAAGTAAAACATATGTTGTGATAATGCTACAATAACAGAATACCTACATTGGTGATAATGGCTTGATTTCTTTATTACAGTGAACAAATTGTATGGTTTATTTAAAAAGATTAATATAGAAGCTACTCCAAATAATAGCAGTAGGACTTCAATATTGCTGCTTGAGGAAACATAGAATCATTCTGATCTATGTAGGATTTACTTAAAAAAATAACTGTAATATAACCAACTACTTCAGCAACACCCACCTCTGCCTGTAAGACGTCTGATTCTTTGCATTGGTCAGGTAAGGGTACGACTCCCCATCTTCGTCCTCTTCATCGTTGTCTGTGGAGTAGGTGAGGCTGAAGCAGCGGTTGGTCTGGGCGGTGGGCAGATCCAGGGTCAGACTGTTCTTGACCTCCGTGATGCGTTCGATGGAAGCCGAGGATCGAGCGGGAACGTGGGGGTCTGTCTCTCTGCCTTCGTCCTTGTCGCTGATCACGCTTTCCGTAAGGCTGGGAGAGTCGAGCTCCCTCCTCTGCTGTAGCATCATCAAGTCATTATTGGGCTCCTCAACCTCCTCCTCCCTTGAGTTTTTACATAGCCTGTCGGGCACGTTCTTCGCTGCTCCCCTTGCTTGCTGTTCCATAAGATTGGTCAAGTACAGGTTTGGGACGTTTTTAGTTTCCTTGATGTCTTGAGTTCCATCAACCTCTTCATCTGCAAGGTCCCCATCTCCAATATCTGAAGATGGTGAGATAGTATCAGACACTGACGGTTTCCTCTTCAAGCAGTCTTCTGGGCAGCTGATTGGATAAGAACCTTCCGAAATCAACCTGTTTACGAGGTTACTGAGCAGCCATGGCGAATCCGAGTTCTCACTTAAATCATCTTCGCTATCTGAATCTGACTCTCCCTCACTAGTCCCATCATAGTCATCCGAACTGGGCATGAGCCTCGGACCAACTGGAAGGTAGAAGGAACGTTTGAAGCTCTCCAGGCCATGGTCTGGTTCTATCTGGAGAACCATTTGTCGGGAAAGACTGTCTTCGCAAAGTTCCGCCGGGGGCAATGTCTCATCTGGATCTGCTTGGTGCTCGCAAATTTGATCATCGTCCAAGTTTTGTCCATCCAAACCTTCATAGGACTCGGGAGGTAGGAGCGGGGAGCCTGGGGTTGCGATGGTGGGTGAGTACAGAGGAGATGGATGGCCAACCGGATCTTTGATAGGATCCGGTTGGCCGAGGAGGAGGGTTTCTTTCAGTCCAACAATGCCGCTATCCTGCTCCAACTCGGTATCCGGGTCTAGTTCTTGGTCTGATGTAGGTGAGCTAGCTTCTTCGATGGAGTTGGTGAGATGGGAGGAGCGTCCACTGCTGCTTTCGTCACTGGTCAAGTCGATTTCCGTTTCTGAAATTGAGGAGATCATGTTGGACACCACTGGACCGCAGGTAAAAGCTTCGTCAATCTCCTCTTCAACATCTGAGTCCGACCCTGGAGAACTTAGATCTCTATCACGATCTGAGGCCACGTATCCTTGCTGGTTCATGTCCGCTATCCCTGGGTCAGAAGATGGGGAGGTGTAGTCGTTCTCCGGGGCTTGCACTGGAGGAACCGAAGGAGCGTTGACGGAGATAGATACATCAACCACTTTGGACGACAGGTAAGTCGAGAAAGACGCGGGTTGGGGCGGTTCGATGGGAGGGAATTCAACATAGGAAGAGCGATTTTCCTTGCATGTGATAATGCATGTGAGTCCCTCCTCAAAGTCCTTCTCCAGCTCTTCGTCAGACAGGGGCGTATCTGCTCCCTCAGTGGTTCCCATGGGAGCAGTGGAGGACAGGCAGCGGCTGGTTCCATCAGGGTCTGGATCGGTCTCTGGTTCCATGGCGGACTCACTGGTGATGGTGTAGGTGTCCGTGGGGCGTCGATTGGTGCTAGAGTGTTTGAGGTTGTGGTCGCTGTTCAGGTCGTGGTCCACTTCCGTGTCAGAACATTGTGAGTGCTCGTCCACAGAAGGTACCCTGTTCTTCTGGACGGAGAGGTCGGATTTGTGTTCACCGGTACAGGGGTGGGATTTGTGGTGACCAAACGAACCTGTAAGGGGAGACAAAAAGAAAAGTTGATTGAATATGCGTAACGTAAATTTATTTTTGAAACTACCAAAAAAGCCAGCTTATAAGTGTAGATGATAACAATGACTACTCATTTTGTTTGCGTTAAATGAGTTTTTCCACCAAAAAAACAAAACAAAAAAAAAGTCACTTAGAATGTCACAAGTTCACTTAAATGATGAGGTACAGTATAAGGCATATTATGCTTCTTTTCTGTTATTTACACAGAGGTGAGTAAGGTAGCCAAAAATTGAACTAAAGTAAAAGTAACATTACTTCAAAATAATAATTCTCAAGTACAAAGTACTGGTCTAAGAAAAAAAAAATTGGGGGAAACTGTTACTAAAGTAAGAGTAACTGAGTGTAGCATCTCATTTATTTATTTGAAATTATGTAGTCGGCAGGACAAAACATTAAATAATGCACAAAATCTGCTTTTTTCAAAGGATAGACTTCAAGTAAGTACCGTTACACTCTACACGGTAAAATACATTGAGTTAAAGTATGGAGTCTGAAAAGAAGTAGATATTTTTCAAAAACTTACTCAAGCAAATGTAAGTGAGTACTACCTACCTCTATATTTAGAGATAAACTATCACATAAAATTGATCATTATTTTACATTTGTTCAATGTAAATTGCTTTCTTGTTCTAAAACAATGTATTAATCGAATGTAGAGCATTTACTTCCTGCTCAAAACCATTAAAACATTTGCATAATATGTGTCCTTTAATTTGCCAAATTACAAAAGGGCAGTGATAAAGAAGTATACAAATGATCAAATACTGAAATAATATACTTCCCAACAAAAGATATAATCATGAAAAATGAAAGTTTCATGCCATAATTATTACTACAACGACACTCCACGACACAGGACTGGACACACAGCACTCCACAACAGCCAGTCTAAGCTCGCTGTCGGCCATGTTGTTACCGTATTCGGGCCTCTCCCGCCTGTTGCCCTCCATGTCACAGAGGAGGGGCCGGTTGGGGGAGTGGGAGTTCCCGCCCTCCCCTGCGTGTTTGGGGGGAGTACCTTTGTTCTGGGGCCCTGGTGCCTGGGTGACCGGAGAGGCTGGGCACTGGCCTGTGACGTGGCTGCCATCCTCCAGACATGAGTGGGTAGGAGACAGATGGCCTACGGGGAGATAAATGTGATTATGCTTGGATATTTCACTCAGTAATTCCATTTTAGACACAACACTGATGAATAACAACAATAGCAAAGATGGACATGATTCATTCTTAGTATTTGGCCTGAATTTTGATTGATAAGATTACATGGTGAGAAGGATTTAACAATTTCCAAATCTCTCAGAATTGTATTATTACAAGGCAAGTTTCATAATGGTATATGTATAAAGGGGGATTGATTGTGATAATATTTATATAATAAAGATGAAAAGACATTACTCAGGAGATTATACAGAGGTGGGTAGAGCAGCGGAAATGTTACTCCTCATATCTGATCTTCTGATCTTGTAATATAGTCAACATAAAGCTTTTGTCACAACTACTATGAGAAGTACAGTTTCTGACTTGAATAAATATGACCCACCTCTGTGCTTACATTTAAATAATTTACATATTTATGTCAACAGTAATCATAACATTGTTAAGATACATGGTAATACAAGACGCCCTCTTCAGCCATCTGTAAGGTCAAGTGACATTGAAATTCAAACCTGATTCTTACCCTGTGATGTTGGGTTCCGTAGAGAGTCCTGCCAGCTTCCTTTCTTTGGGGAGAGGCTGCTGTTGTTGTTCAGTGAGTCCTGTAACACAAAGCAGTTTGGAATGACTGTGTTACCTGTAGTTATCTCTAAAAAATGCGATTCTGTACTGCATGAATCAATAGCTATTGTCTTTGAACAATAACTAAACATAACAGTAAAACAGTAGTCAGTGCATTATGTAAAGGTCATACGAAAAGCTTAATTTAAATGCAAGTAAGTTGGCCAAGTCCAGTTATTATTATTATTATTAATAATAATAATAACAACAACAACAACAACAACAACAACAACAACAACAACAACAACAACAATGCCTTAGTTTTATATAGCACTTTTCCAGATGCTCAAAGTCACTTTACAAATTTGTGCATTATTCATTTACTCCCCACTCAGTGATGGTAAGCTACTATTGTAGTCACAGCTGCTCTGGGGTAGATTGAATGAAGCAAGATGAAGCCCATCTGCGCCATCGGCCCCTCCGATCACCACCAGCACTCACACATCACTTTCATATTAGGCAATATGGGTGAAATGTCTTGCCTAAGGACACAATGCCCCACTGCTACTGGCGCCCCACAGTGGCACCTGGAATTCCCATCCAAGTACTAACCAGGCCCAGCCTTGTTTAGCTTCTGAGATCTGACAAGATCAGGCTTTGACAAGGAGGTGTTGGCCACTAGATGATACCATGTTATTATCTTTTTTCACACAATTTAACAACAATAACGTAAGTCACACTACAATGTGGCTTTAGTCCAAGTGTAGTTTTGGATCTGGTTTGGTACTGGCAGAGCTGCTTTTGAATGGTACTTATAATTAGTAGGCAATGTGGCTGAAGTATTTTGCCCAATAACACAATGACAGTACTAAAGATTGAACGTGCGGTCGTTTGGTTGGCAGGTGATTATTTAAGCTACCACCTGTCTATTGATGTTAAAGTGTATGTGATAGATTAGACTGTCTCCATAAAACATAATTAACATAATATATTGAGCATTTTAATAAAAAGTTTATAATTTTACAGAAGATATGACATACCTAGAGGTAATTTTATAATCGTTACCTAGCAACCATGTTAACAAGGGCCAAAACCTGTTGTTATTGAATATCAGTAATGACACGCCTTCCTTCCTTGTGCATAAATTGTCCCTGCATTTTAGATGGAATGTTCAGTGCTACTTCCTGTACTTTTGTACTTTTTCCCCACAAATTAGCACTTGGCTGATATAAAACTATGATAACTATTTACCATAGGTACTATCCCACCAAACCAAGTAATAATAAGATCTGTACTATGGACCTTAATTTGCCTGCTTAGGAGTCCTTACCTGTGACACAGCGGTGGTGAGGTTGAGGGTGGTGGGTCTGCTCTTCAGGGTGCCAAAAGTGGGTGAGAGAGGGGGCGAGGAAGAGGGCGAAGGGGGTGCATCCGGGTCCACCTCTTCATCATCATCTTCCTCCTCCTCCTCGTCTTCATCGTCTATCATCTCAAACTCCTGGAAGTCGTCCTGGAAGGAGCAAACCGGGTGGTGCAGGTCGCTCTTCTCTAGGATGAGGGAGTCCTGAACAGAAAAATAAATAAATGAATAAATATATTCAAAATAAGACTAGAAGTTATGTCTGAATAGAACCACAAAAGAACCTAATATTTTTGTACAATCAAATGTGTTGGAACAGCATTGTACAAAGGCCTAAGGCAGGATAAAATGATATAGTAATGAGTTGAATTCCACCTGAACCAAGAAGTAGAATTTTGACATCATTAGCATTACTCTGACACACAATTCAACTCTTGTTTCCATGGAGACAATAGTGCTTTGAGACAAGAAGATGCCACCAGGCCAAGTTACATATCTGAGGAGACACAGGCCTGCTTACAGTAAGAATGCATGTTTTTTCTAAATATTTTAGCAGTAACAGTAACATATGTAATGCAAGACAGATATGTTTAATTCCATACTGCGGAACATTCCAGAAAAAGCAATAACATTTCCATAGAGGAATTCCATCAGAAAGGTTTTTGATCATTAGCTGCATCCCTGCATCAAATATGTTAAATATGTATTAAAAAAGAATGCTGTTTAAGTTATATTTTTCCACTATATTCAATCTCAAGTTTATAACCAAATAATATGAAGTAAAAATTATAGTGCGATTCCAGCTCCCACAGATGATTACTGTCATTGTGTCTGTGGGCAAGACACTTAACCCTCCTCACCTCCAGTGTCTGCGTACATTAGTGTATGAATGTGTGTGTGAATGAGTGAGTGGTTTCTTGATGTAAAGCGCTTTGAGTGCCTTGAAGGTGGAAAAGTGCTATATCAAAATGTGACCATGACCATTTAAGAATTGTTTGAATCTGCAGCTAAGGAATCAAAATGCAGAACTGTTTTTTACATAATGTTTAAGTCAGATTTTTATGGATTTTATGTTTCTTTTTCTTTAAAATAGTGCACTGCCGCATGGTTTTATTTGCTCCAGCTCTGACATCAACACATTCTAGTCAGCCTATTAAATCCTGCAGTGTTTTGACAGTAGAGGACTGATGTTCTGAAGGCACAGCTTTTATCTATTGTACAGCAGCTAATATTCTCTGTGGGAGAGACTAAAGAGAGGAGAGAGGGAGTACAGATGGGTAGTACACACTTCAGATACACACAGGGCCAAACATCTCTACACACCAAAGACTGTCTTCAGCAATGCGCAATGACATACTACACTTAAATATGATAGTTAGAGATACATTACAAGGTTTACGTTATATAGTTTTGGTTTGTTTTTTTCAAAATAGTAAATGCAGCCACAATTGTTTTTTGGTGCCGTAGTGGTTTAAATCCACAGCTAAAACACACACACAAACCCAAAGTCCGGTGTATAGTATATACTGCAGTGGTGTCATTGGGTAAGTGATTTTTTTTTTTTTTTATCATTCTGTATTTATGAGAGTTACATGTCTTTGTAGAGTAAGGTCTGAGCTACAGAAATGCAAAGGAACAGGTTCAGAGAAAAATAAAAATCTAAAAACTGACATAGTTCTCAATTATTATCAACTTTTATACTTTTAGGTACATTTGAGTTTCAAAATATTTCAATTTCAAAAAGTATTTTTTCTATTTTAATGTTATCAAATACATTTCTGTAAATAACTGACACAAATCAGGTTGTAGATTTCAATGCTCTTTACTATTTAAACCACATAAAATAAATTGCAATAGTCAAATTTCTTTAAAAAAAAATGACAAAAACACCCACCAAATGCATGGATCTGGCAAAGTTGACAAAAATGTGTTAACACTGCTGAAAACTGAACAAATAGGTTTTAATCCAGATGAAAACAGATGCTACAGCTTTATCACCAACCATACTTCACAAAATTGACAATTATTTCACTTCCAACAACCAAACTGACAATAGGAGAGGAAAGCCCACTCCCCCTCCTCCCTCAACCCCGTCTCTCAGTTTGCATCCACCCTTTCACCTCTTCCTCCTCCCCAGTGCTCCTCAAGTGTTTCTATATTCTTCTTCTTCTTCTTCTTCTCCTCCTCCTCCTCTGCCCCTCCATGAGTTTTTATTCTGATATTAGTGATTTTATATATTTTACTTAGCATTAGACCCTTTGAGGCACTAGTTTCATAACATGATTGGGCTATAGCAGGTTCATAATAAATACATCTTTTTGTTAAGAAAACAAATCAAATATTTGTTTCTTTACTAAGTTGGTGGATTTGTCAACATCGTCAGCAACCGGTCAACTCTGCCAACTGACGGAGTAGACAAAAGTGCGTGTTTTTCCTGTAAACATACAGTATATGGTTCACTGCAGCTGGTTTTCTTTTGTTCCATTTGTGAGCTGCTTTGATGACCTCACAAAAAGCTGTTTAAATAAATGTATAATAATAGACTGAAAGAGTTGACACTTTCCAGCTATGACGGCAAGATTTTCAACATGATCTGATATGAAAATATCAAAAAGTGTAAAAGTTACCAGACTGTGTGTGGTAGTGCTATGTTCAGTAGAGTAAGGGTAACAAGAGATTTAGATAAGAATATGACTAACTGATTTAAGGAGGTTTTTAAAAATGTCTGATGGAGTTGACAAAAAGATGGGACACTATGTTGACAAGCTGAATTTTGAGGAAAAATATTTTCACAAGTTTACCTTTGGCCTTTTTTGAAGATTAAAACCCTTTTAACATAATCTAATCCAATTTTATAAAATAGAGTTTTAAATGTTTTTTGAGCAAGTGAACAAGAATCACCAATATGCTATTAAAAAGAATGTGTGCGTAAGTGAGTTTTACTTGTGTGTTTAACCCATGTAAACATAAGAAAAGTCTGCATTGATTATACTGCCAAGACAGTTAGCCCTTACTTATTCGTTTTCATGAGAAGTACATACAATTTCCATATATAAATAAATAAAATAACAATCAATAAGAGTGAGCAACAGCATATCTGTCACAATATGTAAAAAACAGATTTGTTAGAGAGCTATTGCAGTGGTAAGCAATGTGTAAAACAGCTCTTAAGTGACCACATTGATGGATTGAACCATATAAAGCAGGTGATAGATCTGCTCTGAGCTTTGAACTGCCGCTGTGTCTGTGCTGTTCTGCTGACTATAGGACTTGTATAGACACAGAGATGGAAACGCACTTAGCCCAATAGCACAAACTCTGTATTTAGCATTCATTAACTTAAACGTGCACTATGTAACTTCTGGTGGTGGATCTGCCAATGCTATAAGTTTGTCATAACATGGAAATGTTATTGCTTTTCTTGGAAATTTCCCCAGTATAGAATTAAATTCATATCTCCATGAAGACAAGCAGGTGACGCCACCAGGCCAAGTGACAGATCAGATGATCCCATACTGTGTTACATTTTAGGCACCTTTAAAACCAACACTGTAATAAAAGTCTATCTTTTTTCTTGGAAATTTCCCCAGTATAGCATTAAATGTATATCTTCATGGAGACAAGCAGGTGATGCCACCAGGCTAAGTGAAAGATCAGATAATCCCATACTGTGTTACATTTTAGGCACCTTTAAAACCAACACTGTAATAAAAGTCTATCTAATAAATAAAAACAGCACTCTGTGACAAAATGAGACCACTGCACGCAACTGTACGGTTGCCAAAAGAATTGAAAATCAAACACTAATCAATACTAAAACTAGTATCAAAAATAGATACTCAATGCCACCAGGCTAAGTGAAAGATCAGATAATCCCATACTGTGTTACATTTTAGGCACTTTTAAAGTCAACACTGTATTAAAAGTCTATCTAATAAATAAAAGCAGCACTCTGTGACAAAATGAGACCACTGCACGCTGTCTGCAGCTTATGGTTGCCAAATCAAACACTAATCAATACTAAAACTAGTATCAAAAATAGATACTCATTTGAACAAGTATCGATACTTTCCTGAATAGCTTTAGAATGATCTTGAGCTATATCAGATCAAGTGGAAGACCACATAGACAAGTAAAGAGTGTTTTTAATTATCATTGTGGTATCAAGATCGGTATTAAGTATCGAATCGGGAATCGAGTTTGAAATGTTAGTATCATGAACACACTAGTGCTGTTAATAGTGCGGCGTCAGTCAGACATTTTTTTTTTTTCTTCTTTTTAATGAGAGAACAAAACTGTAAAAGCTAAAAAAAATTCATATTAGTCTCAGACCATTCAATAAATAAATAATAAATAAATACTAGACTAACAGTACTTACCCAGGAGGCATCTGAAGGTAACTATGACCCATCCAGCTTCACAGACAAAGGACATACAATACATTTAAGAGTCATGCTTGGGCCACGATCAATAATTCTCATATTACCCCATTGCATCCCATTGCCCTGCCTTACTAACATGCCTCCCGGAAACCAGCCCTGCTCCGTATAAGACCCTCCATTTTAATCCAGCGCAGCTAATTGTGCACATACTAAACTGGCACAGCTGCTGACATCTCAGAGCAACAACAGTTCTGCTCTGGTGCATTTAAGACGGCTTTAAAGCTATGGAGAAAGCGAGCCAACTTATATGAAGGATTATTGAACTGCGCAAGTCCCGGCAAAACCCATCTGCTTCTCAAGTGTCCAGAGGTCGCACAGAGGACATTGTAAACTGAGTCAACACAATATAATGCAAATGCTGCTTTTACTGCATCTGCTGTATGTAAAATATGTTGTCGTTTGATTTGCACGTTCTGTTGAATACTACTATAAGCCCATCAAATCAAGACCTCTTTTGGTGAGAATATTTTGGGTTTTTTTAATTATACCAGTAGCTAAATATAGCACATGTGTCTATTCTCGATGCTTCAATGCATTTAGGCCTGTCACGATCATAGACTGAGTGCGTGCGACGTCATCCGCAGCGTTCAGCTCCAGCCAAATAAAGCTCATTGAGGGCGTAATAAAAACACCAGGATCATGTCGAGTGGGTTAATATGAACATTTTTTAGACCAAAATGACGAGGCTCACTGCAGCAGTTACAGACAGAAGGGTGACAATTTTTCAATGTAAAGTGAATTGGAGCCAGACTCGATGGAGCTGGAAGTGCGGCCATGATTGGAACGTGACAGCTTGTGACAATTACTATAACGACTTAATGTTCTCATTTTTTTATTGTCTTTAATTGATTCTCTTACTCATACAAACCACCAAAATCATACATTAAACAGTAAAAATCAGCTACAGCGCCTTTGACATAAATGAACAATACTGAGACTGCGCAGTACTTGTACTCACTACCTCATCACCACCACAACTCTCTGTCTTGGTCTCTCTTTCTGTCTCTGTCTCACACACACGCACGCACATGCACACACACACACGCACACACACACACACACACACACACACACACCAGACAGACCAGTGCCAGGTAGCTATAGTGAATAATACATGATGAGGTTGAGCAGGATACACTGGAGAGCACAGGCCATATTAGAGACAGGAAGAAGAGACCAGGAGAGGAAGCACAGCAGCAGGGTGTTTCCTGTAAATAAAACCGCTTTCTTTTGTTTACGCAGCATCTGTATTTTTAAAAAGTTCGAGAAAATGGTGAAGATAGATGGTGAAGTTAGAGTAGGTTAGTGAAGTAGGTAGGTAGTGTGTAACCTCCAACCTTTGGGTAAGTGGGCAAATGCTCTACCAATTGAGTTACTGCCGTCGGTGAGTAAGTGCTGTATCTTAACAATATACTTGAAGTTGTTGTAAGAATATGACATCTGATACTTTGAGAGCAAGTTCTGGACCTTTCTGTGCTTGCCCTGTCGAAAGTATCCACTATCAGATACTAATCAATACAAAAACTAGTACTGAAACTAGATACTCATTTGAGCAGGTATCATTATTAAAAAAGTCTCATTCACAGGACAGAAATGAAGCTTTCCTGAATTCCATTATTTTGTGTTGAAACTTATTGTCTAAAAAATAGCTTTTTTTTTTTTTTTTACATTTTCAGTGTGGTATCGAAATCAAGCCTATTCCTTAGTATCGAAGTTAGGGATGTACCAATCCTTCTTTTTCAGATCTGATACCAATTTTGATACTTTGGCTAAGCGATATCAACCATTTATTTCTTAAAACTAAAAAAATTATAATTAATGTGTGTGTTAATATGTGTTATGTGTCCTGTAAGTAACTACTGACTTGTGTATAAGCCTAAATAAAAGCTCAAACATTATGAGATGTCCTGGACCAACAACAGCCAGTATTACATCAATTTATAGGCCCAACCAAGATATCGGATGGACTAATATTTTGCAACCGATACGATACCCGATACCCAATCTAGCAAATTTTTCTGGAATGGCTCCGATATTAGTAAGGTGCATCGGTGCATCCCTAATCAGTATAATCAGAGTATAGCATTTTTAGTACTGTGAAATTACTGGCGCTATATAAAGCGACTGTACACTGATTTCAATCTTAGGAACACAGCTCCATAGAAAATGAATCTGATGGGGGTTGAGGCTAATCCCTGTTCTGATTGGCTGCACTGTGAACATCAAAGACCCAAATTTAACCAATCCCAGTGGCCCAACGACTTTGCCGTCTTTGTTAACACCACCACCGCTGCGTAAATGTGCCTATGTTTCAGATTGTTCTAAAGGGCATCTGGGTGTCAGTACAGATGATGGAGCATTCGCTGGTCTGGAGCTGTCTGCTGAAGCTGCTGTTTGTCCACTGAGCAGTCAGGGGTAAAATAAAAGCAAAAGAGACACATGACCCCAATGCAAGGTCAACAGGCAAATCCAAAATGCAGCATTCATTTAGTAGTTATAGTGATTAAGTAATGAACTAATAGCATTTCTCAAAAGCATATTAAGAAAAGTAATATTCCATATAAGTGGACTGTTCTTTCAATTTTAAATGTAAATGTAAAATCTATTTTTATTGAAAATCCAACCTGTGACTTACAAATTAGTTTGTTTAAAATATGTAAAGCGATGCAAACTATTTATTAACATATAGTGATGTACCAATACCAATAGTGACGGATATTATTGCAGCAAATTTACATGGATTCTCACGTCTCATGTTTGAGCTTTATTTCTTACAAAGCCGTTCTAAATGGTAAATTTTTATATAGCATGTTTCCACTTTCAAGGCACTGAAAGCGCTTTACATCAAGGAACCGCTCACCCATTCACACACATATTCATACACCAGTGTATGCAGACAGTGGGGCCGAAGGGGGTTAAGTGTCTTGCCCAAGGACACAACGACAGTATTCATCTGTGGGAGCTGGGATCACATCGCCAACCTGTGGGTGAGTGGATCAGACCGCTCAACCAATGCTGTTTATGCTGAGACCAGGTTTTGAACGGCCTACAATTCTGTAGTTATTAGCACTATAACAGTAATCTAACAAAACTGAGTCAGTTTTGTACTATGTTAACTGTGTTTTAAGGAAATAAATGCAATTTTACCTCTGGTGCCACAGGTATCAGTTAACATTGGGTATCTGCTTTATCTGATTTTCAAACTTAAGTGGAGGAGGAATGTATTTAGATCTGTCTAACTAGATCCTAGCTCTCACAAACCCTTTGACACGTCTACTATTCACATCCATTCATGTTTTGGATGTGTGCGCAGCTGTAGAACTGATTTTCTCAGATAAAATACTTTATTATAGGTGAAGACAGCACAGATGTCTGATTTTGTCAGAAAGTGCTGATTTTACAATAAACTCTAAGGGGGAAAGGTACTCAATTAGAACAATAGTTAGCTTTAAGGAGAGAATCATTGAGAAAATCCTAATAGTAGTCCTAATATTTTGCATTTGGATCTCTCAGAATTCAGACATGCCCTTTAATGTTATTAGCCTCAGCACATTTCTGTTTATTGTTTAATTTAAGTTTTTAAAGCATTAAAATGAGAAATGGAATTTGCGGCAGTAAATTATACAGTTGCCAATCCAGGTCAGTGTGTGTTTGTGACTAGATTAATTAAATATGGATTACTTAGACTTTATTAGCATAGATTTGCATTTGCCCTGCTTTGCTCTCTCTTTCTCTCTCTGAATGCTGCGAATTACTAGCACCCATTCAACAACGCATCTGAAGAAAGTTCACAAAATGGCGTTATGAGAGGTCTGCTAAGCCCTTTATGCCGCATCCTGACTTAGCTGACTTCCCATGATGCATTGTGGTGAAGGATTAGATAAGAAAAGGACAGTGCAGATACAGAATAGGCGTTCAAAGCTCAGCAGTAAATAGTTCAAGAATGAAAAGTATGAAGACCTAGATAGGCAATGACGGTATGTGGTAGGGCAGGATTTGAAACGCCAACCATTCCGCTCTCCTTAAGCTAGTGACAGGCCTGAACAATATATCGTAGTGTTATGTCATAATGCTAAAATTTCAAACTTGATTTCAATACTAAGGAATAGACTTAGGAATAGACCCAATACCGATTCTGATACCATGATGATAATAAAAACTCCTTCTTTTCAATATTAAATCATAGTACTTTCTTTTAAATTACAATGTGGCTTTATATCTGTGTAATCCCTCAGTCGTCCAGGTAGGTTCCATAGTGGACCATGGGCGTGTACTAGTCTATGTGGTCTTACACTTGTTCTGATGCAGCTCAAGATCATTCTAAAGCTATTCAGGAAAGGTTCATTTCTGTCCTGTTGATATGACTTTTTTACTATCGATACAAGCTCAAATGAGTATCTAGTTTTAGCATCGATTAGTATCTGATTTTCATCGCAATCAAAAATGTTGTACCTGTAGTTATCCGTTCATATTTCAGTCTTGTCTCAAATGCCAGTGCTACTGTTGTTTACTATGAGCACTCTGAACAGAATCCTACTTTTTAAACATGAATTGCAAATCTAATCGCAATACTTGACAAATTCACAATTCAAAAATTCAACCAGCTCTTCACAAAATAAGCAAATATATGTTTTTAGGTAGAGGGTCCGAAACCTTCTTTTCTTCATGGCAATATTATTGTTTTGCCTGGAAATTTTCACATAACTGTATAAAACGTCTACCTCCCTGGAGACAAGCAAGTGACCAAACCAAAACCAATAAAACCACCTGAAGAGGAGAAAGGGGGAGTGACAGGGAGGGTGGGGAGAAAAACTGAGGAAGAGGAGGAGTGGCAGAGGAAGAAAGTGGACAGAGGTAGAGAGGAAAGGTGAAGGAGAGAGTAGAGAGGGAAGGTAAAAGAGAGAGGAAAAAAGAAAAAGAGGGAAGAGAGAAAGGGATGAGAAGAAGGGAGGGAGGAGGGAGGAGGGAGGGACTCTGCATAGCAGCAAACTGCACTGGGTCAGCCCCCTGTGCTGCAGAGAAACACCACAGAGCACTGGCCACACAGGCACGTGGACAAGAGAGAGAGAGGGAGACAGAAATGAAAGGAGGAGAGAGGGAGAGGAGGTGACAGGAGGAGAGAGAAGGAGAGAGGAGCAAAGAAGAGAGAGGAAGAGAGAGAGAGAGGACAAGGAAAAGAGAAGAGAGGAGAAAAGAGCAGAGAAAGGGGGGACAGAGGAGGAGAAAGGGAGAGAAGAGAGAGGAGGCAGGGAGGAGAGAAGAGGAGGAGAGAGAAGAGGGGGAGAGGAGAGAAGAGAGAGCAAAGTCAATAGCTGCATTAAGAGGTGCAGACATGTGGGAGAGGGACATTAGGGGCCAGTCGCTCATTATATAAGGCACTCATATGCAAAGAGAATGAAACTCTGCTAACTTTTGATGTCTGCAACAAAACCCATATCTAACTCTCAACTTAAACTCACAACAGACTAGTCTTTCATCACTAATTATTCAAATATTCAAATTAATGCAGCAATAGAGGAAAAGACTACTAGGATAAAATAATGGAAGTTACAGTATTGACCTTCTCGTAGGGGTCGGAGTCATAGTTGAGGCCAATCCCACAGTCATCAGTGATCTCAGACAGGTCTTCGTCATCAAACTCCTCCAGGCTGATGTCATGGGCCGGTCTGCATAGGAAAGAGGACAGAGAAATGACGTTAGAACGATTTAAAAATGACATTACACTGAATCATTTCATACATAACAGTTCCAGAGTAGGGCCACTTTTCGCTTTGTTCGATGAGATTTACAATACACTTCATGAGAGGGTGCTACCTTTTTCTAATATTCAATTAAACATCTTAAACTAAACACAGAAAAAAATCATGAAGACATTATCATGAACAACTAACAACAATGCTATTGTCCAAAATAAGCTGTTATGCCGGTGAAATGTTTTTGTCAGACAAATAATCAATCATTACTTAAAGCTACCATTTGTAAGTTTGTTTTTTTCACCAGTAGATGCAGATGTGAAACCTGCCCCCCTCCCCTCACCTGGCCTTTGTTCAGGCTCACCTCTGCTCTCTGGTCTTCTTCTGTCAGGCCAAAGCTGGGACATTATCAGACAGAAGTAACTCAGATAGCATCTTGTGATGATATGTGAGAGGGTTGGCCTATCTAATTGTGGATGGTAGCTAGAAGTATGCAAGATTCTGATTGCAAATTTCACAAACATGACCCATCTGTGTCCCCAGATATGAGGTAAACATGTTCAAAGCAAATACAGCTTTTGCTGATAACAATTGTAATGTTGATTTATTCTTAATTGCAAAAACATTGGACATGATTGCTGTTTATATTTATGCTAATTTTGTTGTTTTGGTTCTCCAGACAATTATCAGAAATCAGAGAATAGAATGAGCCTCACAGGAAACGCTCATTTGGATTACCAGTTTGCTGAAATGCTGAAATCCAGTTGGTTTAAACCATAGACTGTATAAAGAAGTGGACTAGGGGAGTGTGACGTAGCGTTCGGCTCCAGCCAAATGAAGCTCATCGAGGCTAGAGCAGTTATAGGGGTGAATTTGGAGCCAAGTTCCATATTTGGAATTCTGACTGAAAGTATCAAAGCAACCTAAGAGCCAATCTGGAGCGAGGCTGTTGAAGGTAACACCCCTTCCTGCCCACAATGCTGGTTTAGCACGGAGCTTAGGAGCTTAGCAACGCTGTCAACAAACCTGTTGCTAACGCTAGCGGGAGCGTCCTCGAGGGAAAAGGCGCCTGATTTATCTGTTATTCATGTTCATATCTTGATTTACTGACACAATAGCAAAATAAAAATACCAGGATCACGTAGAGCGGGTTAATACAAACGTTTTAAGACCAAGACGAGGCTCACTGCAGCAGTTACAGAGAGAGGGGTGACAATTTTTCGATGTAAAGTGAATTGGAGCCAGACTCGCCGGAAGCGTGCCCCTGATCACTTCCTATTTGGAACGTGGCAGCTAGCACGTTAGCTATGTCCATATATATGTCCATATATACAGTCTATGGTTTTTCTGCGGCACCACACCAGAAAAGTTACACAGATATTTACTCCTCAGATGGGACTCAACGTACTGCAGGGGCCCACTACAGATTAGTGAAGCGCAGTGCATACTGTGTGTATAGTCTGCTTATAACTAGAAACTCATCCACAGCCCCACCATACACACATACTGTTGGGTTTAACTCTGGCTTAGACTTTTGGAGTGTTGTCAGTGAGCCGACTGTAGCACAACTTCATATGTACATGTGAAATGAAGCTTGGTATTGAGAGCTTGGTGATGTCGCTCTCTCTCTCTCCTCATCTTTATGCCATTATTTCAGCCTCTCTCTATCACAGCATCGTCTTCCAATGTGTGGTGTAAAATGGTGCATTGCAGGTTCTCCCCACGTACAGTACTGTGTCTAGATGCAAACTAACAGTACGTCTCCTATAGGACTACTGTAGAGAATGTATGTACCAGTGTCACTTCTGTGGAGCGGACTGAGACATGACATAAACAGGGTCAGAAGTCCATATACCAGAGATTAGTCAGCACGTACAGCAGAGTTATAGAGTGACTCATGCACAGTGGTGGAAGAACTACTCAGTTTAAAAGTAGTCAAGTAAAAGTAAAAGTACAGACACTGGAGCAAAAAAACAAAAACAAAACTCAAGTAAAAGTAGAAGCATCACATGAAAAATCTACTTAAATAACAGTGTTAAAGTACCAGTTTAAAAATGTACTTAAAGACTAAAAAGTATTTTGTGATCTTGAGGTCTTATAAAGCTTCAAATGTAGTGATTTTGATAAAGATTTGTGCTGAATTTTGTTCAACAGAGACAATAGAATATTTAATTTTTTTCTAGCTGTTTTTATTTGTATGTTTTTTTTGCTCAAATTATGAACATGTTAAAAATAATTTTATATTGTTTTCAGCAAGTCTCAAACAATAATAAAAAATACTTTTACTTTTCAGCCCTGTTCAAAAATGTAGTGGACTAGAAAGTACAGATACCTTCTCTCAAATGTAATGAAGTAAAAGTAAAAAGTATCCACTTTAAAACATACTAAAAATACTATCTGGTCTTATATCTGTGTAATGCCTCAGTCGTCCAGGTAGGTTCCGTAGTGGTCCATGGGCGTGTACTAGTCTATGTGTCTTATACTTGTTCTGATACAGCTCAAGATCATTCTAAAGCTATTCAGGAAAGGCTCATTTCTGTCCAGTTGATGTGACTTTTTTAGTATTGATGCTTGTTCAAATGAGTAGCTAGATTTGATACTACTTTTAGCTTTGATTAGTATCTGATTTTCAATACCTTTGACAACCCTAAATGAGACGAGATTCTTGTGTTAGTTTGTCAATTTGTATTCCTGTCTTTTTGTCAATTCTTCTAAATGTGTTTAAAATGTGAATTTGAACAGAATCCTATTATACAAACATAAACCACAAATCCAATGCAATGCTTGTCTGAAAAATTGCAATTTGATATTTTTTCTAAATTGTGCAGCCCTGCTATGTACATTTGTTCTCTTGTCACAACCTGCTGTCTTCGGCTTTGCACCAATCACCTCTCTACATATAAATGCACTCTCTCTCTCTCTCTCTCCTCTCTCTCTCTGTCTGTCTCTCTCTCTAGGCTTTAAGGATAATCGCAGTATCCACTCATCACGGATGAACACAAATTTCTTAAATATAATCACAGATTTGTTTTCATTTTTTAAAAAACTTGTTGAATGATTTGAATTGTACATTACATAACACTGATACTTTGTAATAATTATATTCACTTTTTAAAAGCTTTACTCACTTGAACTGGCATCTAGAAGAGGACATCATTAAACTGACAAATTGTTCCAACTATTAGTCATAAGGACAAGACAAAATGTAAAATCTGTGAACTGGACAAAAAATTGTAGGAGGACGTTTCGCTGCTCTTCCAAGCCGCTTCTTCAGTTCTGGTCAGATCACTGGTGGACACTGCCTTATATCTACCTGAAGGGAGGAGCTAACTACACTGAAACTGAAAACACCTATTGTTTACAGCTTCTGTTTGTATGTTAGGTCTATTGAGCTACACTAAGTGTACACTGTGCCTGAGTCAAACTTAGCATAGTCATTCAGGCACCTCTAATGAGTACTTTCACACCTATTAGCATCCTGGCTAGCCCTATTGTTTTCTTTGTTTCCTTTGATTTGGGTCTGAGGATGGAGTTATATAGATAGGGGATAGATGATGTCTAAGGGTCCCATTGCTGTTCAGGGAAGGATTGTCATTCCTAACAAAAATTGCCTCTTTAACTCTCTTCTCAAACCACCACTATCTTCAAAGGAGTGGTTAGTGGCTTTGAGGTGGAGATGTACGGCGGACTGGGGTCCAGAGGAGCTCTTGCGACGGTGTTGGTACATTTTCTTATGAAGTGGCTGTTAGTTTCTCCAATATAACGGTCAGTGCAGTCTTTACTACACTGAATGTGGGCGCCAGTCCTCTCCTATAGTTACTGCACAATCTAAGAAGGCCAATTTATTCTCCTTGGCCTCTACCTGTGTGAACTTGATGTTTGGATCCACAGCATTAATATGTGCAGTAAAGGGTTCCAGATCTTGAATTCTGAATTTCAGTTCAGTTGTCATATTGAACACTGAATTGAAGACAGATATGTTTAATGCCATACTATGCAGCATTCCAGGCAAAGCAATAACATCATCATAGAGACAAGCAGGTGTTGGACCTTTCACCAGAAAACAACAGCTAAAACCAAAGCAAGGCAAATCAGGGTAAAAAAAAATCAGACAAACATTTTCAAAAACTATTGTAAATCTTGTAAAATAAGACTGAGTCCCTCATTGCTATGGTAAATGGTCACATTTTCTACCTTCTAGGTACTCAAAGCTTTACTTCAAAGAACATTTCACCCATTCACTCACACATTTACACACTAGTATATGTAGATAGTGAGGTGGGTTGAGTGTTTTGTCCAAGAACACAATGACAGCATTGATCTGTTGGAGCTGTAATTTAATCTGACCACTCTACCAATGGTGTTGAGATGGATTCGATCACCAACCTTCAGATCAGTAGACGAACACACTACCAGCTGAGCTACTGTCGCCCATAATGTTACATTCTTGTAACGTAGATATTGTGTAAGCCAAATTCATATTATTGATAAATATGCACTATATCACACAGCACTAACCATATCAACCAAAACTATCCGGGGCATCCTACAGCTACTCCTGAGCATAGACCACCTCACACATGATCCGGTGAAGGGTGCTCTTCTGTAGGACACAAGGATGGGTCAAATGCAGAGGACCAGCTTGGTTCGTGTACATCTGGGTGATTTTTGTTTTGAAATGGGAGATCCAAAATCGGAAAATGGCAATTTCCTATTTCCCAATCTCAAAACAAAATAGAAAATCGGAAAACAATCCGTTATTTGTTTTGGGTTTAAACCAAAATTTGAAAACAAAAAACGAGTCCCTGTGGTGAAGTTGTTTGGAAATTGGATATTTGTTTTTGCCCATGTGGAGCGGCTCAAAACCCTGTGCTCAGTGAAGCACATCTCTTCCGGGGCCCAGGCACTAGGTGCTGCACAGAGGCAAAGCCACGGGCAGGTGAGGGGATCTGGGCAGTGTGAGAGTGTGGATATGGTGTCTTTCTGTGGCTCTATTACCCCTATTTGAAACTGAGCAGAGGCAGAGCGCAATCATTGCACGAGGCTGTAGACAGAATGCCTCTCCGTCTTAGCGAGACTGGGAAGCGCCCTCATAGGCTACACTGCAACTGACTCACGGTGGAGAGCGGTCACTGCTGCTGCTTGTGACGGCCAGTCGGATTTTGAGTAACGTGGAAACTTTGTGCGTCATCATCACAATGGGATTCATGTGAAAAATTGTTTTATTACGTCATTCACAAGTTTGTATGAGTGACTTTTGGAGCTGTGCATAATAGTCCAACAAAAGAGTAGGGTACACTCCAAGCAAGCACGCGTGGCAGGAGGAGCTCATGGGGATTTGGGAACAAGCATGTGGCGTACACTTTCATACAGCATCAGCACCGAACAGGGTGGCCTTGAGTGGACCGGCCACGCAAGGAGGGTCAGGCCACACCATCTGGCCAGTGTAGCCGATGTTCGGTATAGTCACAAACTAGAGATATCTCAGTTGGCCAAAATATCGCACTTTTCAACGCATCGGCTATTGGCCTTAAGTCTAAGGCAGAGACCAATATTTTGTTTTGATCACCTCACCAATCCTTGTCTTTGGCTCAAAGTAACACCCGGTTCCTGGGTCCGGAAAGTGATGAGTTTCACTGGGCACTGGCCATGGGGCTTTGAGGGCTGCTCCACGAGGAAAACATGCCTTACAATGAAATTAAATTTAAATTACGATTTAAATTATTATGTTTTTCGTTTTCCAGTTTTGGTTTAAAACCCAAAACAAACAACGGATTGCTTCATGATTTTCTTTTTTGTTTCAAGATTGGGAAACATAAACAGTTGTTTTCTGATTTTGGATTTTGCATTTCAAAACGAAACTCAAATGGCTGTGATGACACAGACCCAGCTTCCCATGGTGACAATAGTGTACTTAAAAGTGTCTACCCTTGGGTTCACAGGGTCACTACAGTCTGCTGACCACAACCAAAGCAAACAGACGCAAAAGAAGAAAAGAGGTCAGCATTCATTTCCTCACACAATGTCATGTTTCATTATCTAACGATAGTGAATGTGACAGAATAGTGCACAAGTGCATTCTATGTGAAGGACGCACTGTGGCTTTTGTATGACCTTTGGCACTTTACAAACTTCTGTAGGTTAAAATACAATTGAACATATCATAGACAGTGTATAGAATTCTAATCAAATCAAGATCTAATTGTTTAAAATTGTCAATTATCAGCTCAAGAGTCTTGTTTAAAGTGGGTCTAAACACCTAAACTCCGCCCACAACAACATTTCAAATAGAGCTGCTAAGTTGGGCAGTACCTGGAGGACTAAAGAAAAGAGTGAGGGGGGAGGAGTGGTGGGGTCTGGAGCTATAAGGATCTTTGTGATTGGTCTAACAGATATCCACACTTCAAACTCTGCCCCTGGAGCCAAACTGCAGTGGCCACTAAAAGCTTTTGACAATTTTTGATCAGAAAACTGCGAATATACCTATTTTGCACTAAAATAGCCAAAAGGAATTCATTAAGAACTGTAGACAGTATTATTAAAACACCATATACACAGTTTAGAAGCAAGAAAGGGTTGATTTAGTCTTTAGTTCCACTTTAAGTGCTGGAAAGTATTGAAATCTTGTCTATGAGGAAAAGAATCATACATTTTTATGCCATATTGCCCAGCCCTGCTTACAAACCTAAAATCTTGTGAGAATCTACAGATTTTGCTTGGTTTCAGATGACATCACATCCCTGCACTGTGATTGGTCCATTGATTAGTACATTAGTGTCACATGGCATTGCCCTCTCTACAGAAAGAAAGTCAGATGGCCAGCCTAGCCAAAATGGTATGTTGCTGTTTATCTGCAGATTTTACCGCACAATCAGACATATAAACGGTAATATTTAAACTATTTTATGCCATTGACACAAAAACAAGAAAGCAGTTTAATCCCAGTAATCCCAGTAAACCGTTAGACAGTCTCATTCAAATGCACGAGCTGCAACAAATAAATATCTAAATTAACCATTAATTAGTGATTAGAAGTTATTTATTCTACACACTGTATACACTCTACAGCTCAAATCTGACCTTCTTACATAAAAAATTGCAAAAATCTCCCCACATTTGCAAAGAAATTGTCCACATGATAAATACTGGGCCCCAAAATATAATGTTTAAGATTTCATTTACTGAACCATAAATCAATGACAGGCCTTCATGTGTTGCAGTTTTATATCCTGCTAATTTAAGTCAAAATGGTTAGAAGCTGGGAATAAATTTTTAGGATTACAAATAGGAATAGATTTTTAGGATTCAAAATACAATAAAATAAATAAAGATGCATCAAAGATACACGCTACACATCATGCATCAGACTTTTTCACATTTAAAGTGCATATGACAAAGACATGACATGATTATACTGAAGATTTAGTTTTACCCACACTTGATGTAAAACTACGATAAATATTTACCACAGGTACTATCACTCCAATTCAAGTAGTAAACAGGAAAACTGTCAAACGCCCTTTAAATCAAGGCATTTTGTTATTGAATTAGATTATTACAATAGTCCAAATGTGATCAGAACCTTGGCATTCAAAACATTAGCACAAAACACTCATAAACCACTGTTCCGCTTCCCTGCCTCTGCTCTTCTGCCCAAACAATGATATACTGCCTGTTATTCTGTCATATCTCATACCCAAACCATATTGTCATAACATGCGCTGAAGAATTCAAGCTAAGCTGTCAATCACATGTTTGTTTCATAATTATTCTCAGTCAGTTTGGAGAAAGAATGGAAGTATGATTAAGAGACTATAGAAATGCAAAGGTGGGCGCGTACTTTTTATGGAACTTATTTTAATATCAAATACAATGGATGGAATAGATACGTGTTGTTTGCAAATTGGCCAATGTAATTAATACTTTCTACCACCATTGAAATCTTCTCTAAACTGAACCACGCCTGGACGTATGAGAGATTACACCGTCTCCTTTCTATCATGTAATGTTTGAAACAAATTTCCACCATCTCATACACGCACTACAGCCCTAAGAATTGTGGTTACTATACTCACCAATCACAGAAAAAATGCCGTCCCAAGGGAATATAATTGAACACATTTTTGTCATTTTAAAAACAATTTGAAAAACAAGTGGTTATTTATGCCAGAAAATGTACTGCTGGATTGGTGGAAATTGCATTAGACCTGAACAATTTGGGAAAAATGTCTAATTGCGATTTTTCTGTCAAACATTGCGATTGTGATTAGATTAGTTTTAATAATAGTTCAAAGGTTCAAAGTTCACATTTTGATTTTAAATTGACAAAAAGACTTAAATATGAACTAACAAACTAACACAAGAATCACATTTGTACATATGTAAACTACAGGGTTAGCAGTTTTTATGCAGAATATTTTGTTGTTTGTGGAAGAAATGATGGTACTTGTTAATTGTGTTCATTTGAATTGCAATTTCATATCGATTGCGAATAATTTTGCAGCTTTAAATTGCATTCATCTTTACTTTTACATTCAGATTCTAACCACCAAACCTTCAGTAGATGGGCAACTACTACTACCATTGCACCACTGTACACTAAAGCTTTAACAGTTCAGGTTACATAGCACATCACATTCTACTTGACTGGAGGAAAACCCCAATAGCATTTACGTAATAGTCCTATGCAGGATGAATAGCCTTCCATCCATCATGCTACAAATCCAATCTGTGAAATAAGCACATTGGCCTAAGCAGAGGGTGTCCTAGCTAGCGCGCTGTAATTAAGGTGCCTTTTAGCCCGCGGCACCTGCTCCCCTCTGGCATTCAAGGACGCCAGTTTACACGGGCTGCCCTCTGAAACATTTACACAATCAATCCCCCTGCCTTCCATCTCCAGTAATGCACACACACACACACACACACAGACAACAGCAGTGAGTCATCCCCTTAACCTAATGAAGCCATGGTCCATTGTAACTGAGGAGTGCACCGCACAAAGAGGAATATATCAGGTATTGTCAGTGGATGATTTAACAAATGGGTAAAAAGCCAGAGATACAAGGATGAAAGTGTATTAGCATTAATGTGAAACTGAGACACTAACAATAGTATAATATATGCAAGGACTGCATAGTTAAAGAAGACAGAATATATCCTTTTGTCTGTTATAATCTATGACACATTTGAAATCACAATATTGATCTAATATAACAATTTAATAAAATATACAGGTTTGTGGACTTCCGGTTAAACATTGCAGCGAAGAGTTCCATCTGCCTCTTTACGTACTGATCAGCCAGGTTTGGAACCCTGTCCTGCCCCACTTATTTCAGTTGGGCGTGATTGACAGGTGGATTAACCAATCAGGGAGATACATGATCTGTTTGTCTCAAAACAAACATGGTGGCTTACACGTTAAAAAGGAAAAATAATATAATAAGATAACACAGAGGACTGTAAAATAATACAGATCAGACTGGCTGGTCAGGCAACCTCGGTATGTCACCATAAACGTCATCACAACAAAGTGCTGACGGCCCCACCTATGGGTAGCTACAGTTCACAAATTTTGTTTTCATTTGTGCCAAAATGGTTTTGCAACACTACTGAATCCTATGTATATCACAATTTAAAGGCCCTGTACCCTATTTTTTCCATGAATTTGAGCAAAAATTGCCTAGCCCCAGTATAAATGTATAAGCAGTTCTTGAGGTCAATATATGTCTGTTGCGTGCGGTCTGCATCTAATTATAAAGAATTTTATTGTCCAATAATCAGGAAGTGTGCATTCGCATGCTAGTTGTTGTTAGCTTTACCGTCGTGGCAAAACTCCACACGGGTCTCAAAGACTTGTGAAAAGAGCTTATAAACTTAAAATGAGCTAGTTCTGTTTTTCATGGTTTTAAGATCAGGTAAAAAGTGTGCATCGCATGCTAGTTGTTGTTAGCTTTACCGTCGTGGCAAAACTCCACACGGGTCTCAAAGACTTGTGAAAAGAGCTTATAAACTTAAAATGAGCTAGTTCTGTTTTTCATGGTTTTAAGATCAGGTAAAAATCAGGTTTGCCGCATCTGATTTTTACTGCCTTTAAGAAGACTCAAACCATCAGTACAATCTTCTTTCAAATGTTACATGTTAATACCCCTACTCCCTAGACAGTAAATCTAATCGCAATAGCCAAACTTGGGTGAAAATTTGTGATACGATATTTACGTGGCTCTGTAGGCTTAAAAGGCTTAAAAGCATTTTTTGCACCAGTAGGCATGACAAAAAATAACAAAACAAAAAATGAATACTTCTTCACCCCACCTCTTGTAGTAGACAGGAAACACATAATATAAACATGCCTTCTCTAAACAGTTATTATACAAAACAAAGACTTCTCCAGACAGTGACATGTGACAAATGCTCTACACAAGTGACACAAAAATTCAAACATAAAGAGAAAACTGGGAATATAAGCCTCTTACAAACTACCATACCCACCACCGCACCCCACCACCACCATACCCACCACCGCACCCCACCACGACCATACCCAACCACCGCTCCCCATCACTGCTCCAGACACCATCAAAGAGTCTCGTTCTGTAAAAGTGGAGCATCGGCTTCTTAACATGTGAGAATTTCAAAACCGAAAAAATGAGAGCAACTCAGTATGAATAATTAATCATTTGAAAATAAAAAATGCAAACATATTATTCCTAAACAAAATGTCTAGGAGCGTGTCATTTCTGCTAGTATAAAACAGTAGTGAACACCTGCATAGCTAATTCATCACTTAGAAGACAGATACCAATTGTTGTTCCTATTTTTGGCATGAATAATAAAGTGAATCCATTATAAGACTTGCCCAGTAATACTTCCCTACTGAATTCTCAAAAGGTTTAGACTTTACTAACCAGAACTACATTTGAAACTAGATACTTATTTGAACAAAAACACAACACAATGTAGGAATATGGGATTTATATATATACTGGGAAATCAGGTTTTAATGCTGACCTGTGAAAAATAAATATTTGTATTCAAAAGTTAAGATTTAAAATGCATTTCTAATATTATTTTCAGACAGCCACAATCCCACGCCCAGAGCTGCTGCTCTGGAGCTCGGAAAGTGATGGGCTTACTTGGCCTAATTTTGATTCACATTGTGAAATGAAATAATGACTCATTTTATCGTTTTCTTATTTTGGATTTTCCATTTCAAAACGAAAATCAAATGGCCAGTAGGTACACAGACCTGCTGTTGCTTTCATGTCTATTGAGCTCATAAGCAACATGAAAATTGCGGCGGGGGATCTTGAACTCCAGAAAATGACCAAATCATACTTTTTAGCTGTGTTTAAAGTACTATGTAACTCAAAATGTCATTTGAAAGATCACTAGAGTCAAAGTCTTGCTGTTTGTAAAGTATAAAGTGTTGCTTAATATATTTAAGCCAAGTAACCCATGTTCCCTGAAGGCACCACGAAGAAGACTCCGCCTCCCGTGGCAATGGATTTGAATCTGAAAAAAAAAATGACTTGAAACTTGAAACTGGAAAAGTTAATCTGAAGGTGGAATAACAATTTTAACAATAATAATAATATTATTATTTAAAATAATATTAGAAATAAATGTATTTTTCACAGTTCAACATTAAAACTTGATTTCCCAGTTTCAAATTTTTGTTTTTCAGTTTCAAAGATCATGAGCCTCTTTTGGCTCCATACTGACCTTGCCAGCTAAATTAACTCTTGAGAACCCTCTTTGTTTAGCTCGGCTGAAGTGTTTGTATGTAGGTCCCCCACCACCAGTGGGTGGTGACTTTTGCTTGACTTTTTTTTGTTTGTAAAAAAGGTGTAGAGGGAAGCTCTTTGTGGACTGGATTTAACAAAATTATATTTTTCGTCTTGTTTCGCTGTTGTGATACTTCGACCAATCAGCATGAAGTATTTGATCGAACATTCTGATCACTATCACTGGTTTCAATCACTTTCAGCAAGAGCCAGGCCTTGGTGAAGACGAACTGACTGAGGGTGCATTTGAGTTTCAAAGAGGTGCAAACATAACACGCTCCATTAAGTGGCATTATTTTAGGTGCCTGAAATGACGGTGCAAACATTTTAACTGAGGTTGCAATGCACCCTTTTGCACCCAGGTAGAGCTAGGCACGGCGAGAGCCGTTCCAGTTTGATGTGTAGAAGTCAATTCAGAGGGCTACACATATCAGTCTGTGAGAGCCAGGTTAGGAAGTCACTGCCTGTCACCCATCTGTCTGAAGGAGAGGAGGAGTTGGTTGATTAGTTAATCAGTTCATAATTGGTTAACTAATTTTAATTAGTTTTCATTTACAAAACTTATAAACTAATAGAGCCTTTATAAAAAGCTGCATTTAGCCCTAAGCTTATTGTTGACTATTTGTAATGATCAATTCAATCAAAATGTTTTGTCACTGCACAGCCCTATGCACTACAATAACACCCAACATGACTTCACATTCAAATAAAGACTAGTAAATTGGCTTTCTTTGTCAAGACTGGAGCCACTGGGGTAAAGTGGCCTCATTGCATGATTGACTGCAGCAGGCCCATTGACTTGATTAACTGGGCTCTCCTTTTGAATGGTGTGTCACTGGAATGGCCCTGTGTCTGCCCTGGAGGAAATATGGTGTATCATAAATATGTGCTTCTGTAAAGGAAAGACATACTGCTGCTGTGTGGATTATGCTCTGGTATGAGTTATGTAAAAGAGATTAATATGGGAGCTGTTCACAATCACTGACAAATCTGTGACAAACAAAGAGATACAAAAATGCAACATTGCTACTGAGTGAAATTTTGCAGGGGTGACTAAGAATATGTATTTTTATCTAGCATTTTCAATATTTGCAGTGAAATGTAAATGTATGAAAAACATACACTTTTCTTTGACTGTATGAATGCTTGGATAAGGTGTCTGATGTCCTCAACAGCAACAGTGGAGAGTTTAGCATTATCAAAGAACAAATAGGAGCTTGACTATTGTCAACATGATGCTAGCAGATATGCTATGTAGTGAAATCAGTTTCAGCACTGAAATTAATTATTGCTTGTCTCCATGGAGATGTCATTGCTTTGCCTGGAACAGTTTTTAAGCACAAACTATCTTATTGTTACGACAAGAAAGTTGATTTCGCTCAATATTTTCAGCGGACATACAACGAAAAAGCCTTGTGTGGAATTGGAGAGAGTGGAGAGCATAGAGAGAAGCCATTCTATTGTTGTGTGGTACATTAAAGATTAGCTCAGATTACAGTGCACTGCTCTGGATTCAATATCGACGCAGTGAGAGCTAGTGGACTGTGCTTTAGCGGAGGTCACTGCTGCTGGTCAAGCAAAAACTATTGATTGGACCGAGCCTGTTCATGAGATAAGGATAACAGATTGTACACAAGTAAGTGCTCGTCGATAGGTTGCGTTCATGTTCTAGAATTTGATGATGTCAAAATCTCAGCTGGAGGACATAACTCGGCGGGCAGTTCACTGTTTCATATTTTTTGAAAGAAATATCCTTGTGATTCACAAATGCTGAACCTCATCATTATTTGTTAGGGATTGGCTCAACAAATCTGCATTATTAATTTTGTGTCCTTTCAACTGACAACAATCACATCTTTAGGGTTGAAAAATGGCACTACTTTCTGAGGCTTTTGTGGAAAAAAAAAAGTGTATTTATACTGACTTTTGTGTATTATTAACCATGAACCAGGACAACAAATCTGCAGTCTGACAGTTAAACAGCAAATTCCACCACAGAAATGTGACTTGTCCATCCATCCATCCATCCATCCA